>JAVQJF010060167.1:0-53707 GCA_036023855.1 Gadopsis marmoratus
AAACCCCCAGACCCACAGCTATTTCCATCACAACACTGCTATGCAAAGAATGGGATTCTGTAAGCACGGTTACAACATCCCTTTCTTGTTGTTTTCCTTTCTATAAACCTCCCATTTAAATAGTACTTATTTCACACTAAGGTGTGGAAATATGCTCTGGTGCTCTGTAACAGCTATTTGCATGTTTTAGCCCAGATTTTCTTTTTGAAAATACACCATTCCAGACATTCTTTGGTTTCCATTCATTTCTGTAAAATATGAAAATCTATTACCAGACTATTAAAACTTGCTGTAACAAGCTGAATTATTGTTTGGAAAGTACTGCAGAGCTGTATGTATAAGTTAAATCTCCACTTAATCCACATTACCATGCAACGATAATGTAACACTGACGATGCACGGTGTGGAGGACGGAAGTTTACCGAATGGAAACCAGTGGCTCCGGTGGAAAAACACTTAAAAGTGGTCAGCAAAAATGTGAAGTATACATGAGCTGTAGTTCAGGAGCTAAAACGGGACAAAAATTATTTTAAAAGAACACTGGTATGGTGTTTTGAATTATTAAAACTCTCCGTTTCGTTTTCATTTCAGGGTCTTGGAGAGAGCAAACTGGAACACAGCATATTCACCTGGCAGCTCCTGACTTGTTGGAAATCTGAGCTTATGCTTAACAGAAAGCAAGTAAGTATTCATCAAATCATGTTTACCATCATTGAATTTATAGAATAACCCTATTTTTCAGCCACAACAGTTTAACTGTGCATACACCAAGGCCCTTTTTAAAGACTTAAAAACGCAACCTTCATGAAAGAAACTGGTCACCACATAATTTGTTTTTGAGTCATTATTTTCACTCGTGACCTCTGCTGGCAGCCAGTGACTGACCCCGAACACCACGGAGAGTTAAATCTTCTGGGCTGTAATCCTTTAAACGTGTGGCGTCATAAACGGCAGGCGCCCAGAGTTTGACCCCAATAAAAACTGAATTTGACAAATTATGTCTGAGCTGCAGTTTCTGCTCCAAAGCATTTAGTTGCATTTTTTTATTAACTAAACGTTGATTACACTTAATTCATGATCGCGTTTCAGGGCCCATTTCAGAGGCTAGCCTCAGTGTTCCAGCAGAGGCTGTCTGAGGAGGAGAGGAAGGGCCTGAAGGTTTTCCTCGCTGCCACAGATGTTGACACTTTCTCTTTGGAGCTGCATGAAATTCTGCTGCTGAAGACGAGCAATGCCGTGCCTGACGAGGCATACCAACCACAGTGGGAGTAAGCACAAGCCATTTGTAATCCCCCCCCTGAAGTGAAAACACATTAACCATTTGTGAGTTTAGCATTTGTAGGAGGTACTGCACCAAATGGTGAAACAATGCCAACGCATTTGCATTATTGACAGGTATTCCCAGGTGTTACCCAAGAGGTGTTTTTATGAATAAGAATTTACTGGATGCTCATGAATTGGGAAATTAAGAAGTGTGCCTATTGTCCGTTCAAAGATTAGCACCCTATTCTAAAGGAAGCCATTGATCCTAGACAGCTGAGATCAGAGTAAAGTGTGGAGGTCTCACCCAGGGCTCTGGAGCCTTTTGACATCCAGGACCAGAGTGTGACCCCTCCAGGCAGCCATCTGTCAGGGTAAAGGAGTTTAAGTTGCATCCCCTCAGCCACAGGTCACGTCTATTGATTCAGCAGCTGGACGGGGAAGTGAATAGGAATGCTTATGGTGACAACAATGGATGCAGTGCTAACAGTTGTTTTCTTCATGCCCTCCCTCCCTGCTGTCTCCAGTATCAGGTCCACCTTAGAGATCCATTTGGAGAACAAAGGCCTTCCACCTCTGCTGGGGCTCGAGTCTTTACCAGAGGACATCACCCTCAGACAGGGTGCTGATGTGTGGAGGGCAGCTGTAGAGTTTAAAAGAAGATAGATGACTTCTACAGACAGCTGAATCATTTCTGATCTTTTTCTTTTTACGTGATTCTTGCTATTGATATATTCCCAATGGGGATATATAGATTACGATTGACTTGTCTATGATTATTTCACTCCACGTGCTAGGACATGTTCTGATTAAATCTATGCCTTTCTGTCATGTAAATATTGTAATTGTTACATTTTGTGATGTCTTATTTTAGAATGAGAGAGAAAGTGATCTGGTAGCAAAGTAAAAACATTTGAAGCAGATATACTTTTATTCATTATGTTTTGCTCGGACTGTTAATGAGGTGTCAGGGAACAATCAATAAATGAACTATGGATGAACTGGGGCTCCTCTTCTTTCTGTGGAAGAACAACTCAAAACTCTGATAACTTGTGAAAATGTCATTTTGAACAACACGCCTCCCTTTGCAAGGTCAACCAAACCGTTGTTTGAGCCACGCCCCCAGTTGACAGACGGCTCCGCTCAACCTATCAGGTGCCCGAATGAAGGGGCATTGTTTTTTATTCTCCACCAATCACGGACGTCGAGGGGCGGTGATTCTCTATCGTTACCACAGAGATGATGTTGCGCGTTAGTCTGCTGGCCGTGTTTGTCCACCGAGGCTACGGAGAAGTGTCGCCGGGCATCGGAGGGTTGTGTTGGGCGTCAGAACAACCGTGAACACGTACCGGAGATATCAGCAATGGTGGCGCCCAGCCTGTGAAGTAAGTAGCCAACGTTAAGTCGCCTGTTCAGCAGCCGACACCTTTTGCGTTTGAGAGACGCGCGGAAGACGCCGAACTGTTCGCCAAGAGATGTTTTGCTGTGACGTGAAAGCCTGGCGTTGTTGCCCTGCTTCAAAAAGCCAGCCTGTCGACAATGACCGGGTGTAACGAACCGGCGTCAGTGAACGTTATCGTACGCTGATGGCGTTACTTTGGGAAGCTGGGGACAATCTGTGCCAGTCGACCAGATGACGCTACCAAGGTTTCCCGTTGCTGCTAGCTACGGTGTAACGGCTGTTAGCTCACTGTCACTGGGACGGTACCACCAGCTAACCAACTAGCGTCCTTACGTTGACTAACGTCAGCCGACGGCCGCCGCCTCGCGTGTGAGGAGAGTTGCCCCACCTGTCGTGCTTCACTGTGTTGCTTTTGTCACGGGAAGGTGAAACGGTTAGCTGGCTAGCAGGGCTGCTAACATGCACCTGCCGCAGTGTAGCAGCGGGGCTCACATGTTGTCTGGGAGAGACCTTCTGTTTGCCTCAAAGCATCAGCGACATTGCTTTCTCATGCAGTGTGTCACCATCTAGCTTGGCTTAACAAACACAACGCAGAGTGGTTCTGTTGCTGGTTACCCTGGGAGACAACACAGTGGTTGTTGTGGTTGTGACTCCCTAGGCGAACAGCATGTGTGGCCTGACGTGTCTGACATCCAACGCCCATTTGACCCTATTGCAGGTTGTCAGAGGATGCATGCAACGCGTGGCCCCTCATCCATCCCGACAGGTGTCTCAGGAGACGCCCTGGACCTCAGCTTGTCAGGCTCCCAGCTCTCCATGTCCAAAAGACCCAGCAGTGCATCGCCCGGGAAATGCTTCTCTCGCTCCGTGTCGGTTTCTGTGGCTGGTGAGAGCAGAGGAAAGCGCAACACTCTGGTGAGTAAACCCACTGCCACATGTGTGCTTAGCTACTGGCAGCAGAATGGGGACTGCTGCTTGTTTATGAGGTAAAAGATAATCTGCTCAAGATGCAGGAATGAGCAAATCACCACTGTCTTCTGGGTTGTTTGTTTCAGAACTATCTGCGATACCAAGTGGGTAATGTTTAGGAAACGGCTCTTATAATTCATTAATTAAACCTTTTGAATCCACAGGGCGATGCCAGCCTCGGTAGCTCCCGCTCCATCAAGAACCTTCGGCGGTCCAACAGCACCACTCAGGTTAATCAGCAGGCCAACATCGGTTTAAGGTACAGACACACACACACAGCTGCTGATGCAACAACACTGGAACTGTTCATGCTTGTAACACATTTACAAGCAGACCAAAAGTATCTCGGTGAGAATCGGTATCCCTCCTCTCATTTCTCTGGGTCAAATGTATTTTCCTCAGTCTTTATCACTGATATTGACACATTAACTGCAGTACAGTATGTGCTGGTGCATGTACTCTGCAGCACACGCAGCCTCGGGGAGAACCGTCTCTTTAGATTCAGTTAGATCGTCACGTGACCGTTACAGTGCTACTGAAATATTATGGTCATGTTTTTGGAAGTGAAGAAAAAAAGAAGACTGCGTGCGTTTTAGATAAAGTGTGTCTTGTCAGTTTTGAAGCGGTGCTCGCATAACCAGGAACAGTCTCTGTAGCTCTGGTGGCTTGCATGGAGCCTTTGCTCTTAAAAACAAAGTGCTTTTCTTCAGTGAGCAACAGCTGGCAGCCCTGACGCTCCAGCAGCTTGGACAATAGGAATTGTGGCGCGCCAGCTCCTGCATGATAAAGAGTAGAGGGAAGCTGGGCGGCTGTTGCTAGGGTCGCGGGGTGCAGGGACTTGCTTTGTCCTAGGTTAGAGGGGGAGGGCCGGGACCTCGAGGTCAGGTTACCCCCTCCACCAGGAGCCAGTGAAAGGAGAAGTGTGTGTCTGCACACTCTGGTTCTATTGTCCGGCAGCTGCCGCCATCCCCCTCCCGTCACTGCTTCTGACGATGCAGAGCAGAGGGGCTTTAAATTTTAAGACATTCTAAACACCCCCTCAAAGTCTCTCGACTACCCCTCTCCCACGCCGCTGCTTCCTCCCCTTCATGCATCACTCTCTTGTAATGCAACAAGTAGAGGAATGTGCGGCCTGAATAGTGTTGTCAGATTGCTTTTCATTGGACCAGCTGGCTTCGCCCCCCCCCCACCGAAGACACAGACACACACACGCTCATTTATATACTTACCCACAGAGAAACACCCTGCACAGCACAGGCTGCAGCACAGATACCAGTGGAGGTCAGGCCAGACAGGAGGTCACCCTACATCTGTGCCTCATGACGGAGGTGCTAGTGTGTGCGGCTATGTGAAACATGAGTGACAGGCCATTGAGATCAACATATGCATGTGCACATTTTCATGGGATCCGTAACGGAGTTCCCCCTAGCAGACGGTCAGCTGCTACATACTGAATTCCAGTACTTGAGGGGGGGGGTGAGTCCCATTTCTGCAGCTGTCATTACAACATTTAATCACAAAAGCTGTCACTAAAAGCATGAGTCAAGGTTCCTGCTTTGTGTTGACTTGTTTAATTGTGTGTTGTGCACCTCTAAGTCCTGGTTCCGTGAATATCGAGCCCAGAATGTGCTTCCCCCTCACTTATAAGGACAGATTTTCTTGGCTCTCAGCTACCGTGTCAGTCAGAGTCAGTTCACCCAAAAAAATACATGTTTTTTTCACTCTAGTATCGATCCATTCAAATAGTTTGGGTTTTATTTTCTCAGGGTTTGAGTCTTCAGAGTTTTGTTGCTGCCAGTGACCATTTGGTTAATGACAAAACGTCACGTTGAGATTTTGAATCGCCTTTTCAGTTGAGACCTGGCCAAGTCATTTAGCAGCATGAATAAAAAGGCACAGAGGAGACAAAATACAGTAAACAAGCAAAGGCAACTCACATGTCAAAAGAGACATTTCTGGGTGTCGGTGTGTACCCAGCTACATTAGAAACATTGATATCCTGAGGAATCTGCCTCTAATTCTTTCACGTTGCATTTCAAAGCATTTAACAAGCTTAATTCTTTGACTTTCAAGTCATTCTGCAACATATTCCATACGGAGGGAGCAGAATACACAAATGCACAAGTATAGCGCAGCGTTGGCCTAATCTGTGGCTGGCTTGTGTGCGTTTCCCAGTCAGGACCAGAGTGAGGACTACCTGGCCCTGTTTGACAGCAGCTCAGATGGACGCAAGAAACTGGCTGGCCTCAGCAAGGCCTCACCAGACAGAACCACATGGAACATCCTGGTATTTTCCACCAACCACACTCACTTTGGGCACCTGTCATCACATTTGATTTAATATACTTAGTTTACCAGAAGCGCTTCCGCCTTTCCGAGCATTAAAAAGATATCAGTTCCAAGGGTGTTAAGTTTCACAGCAGTTCAGGGTGTAACAAGTGTGTGATCCCCCTCTTTAAGGACGATCAGCCCAGAACTTTCCCCGTGCACTCAAGCTCTCGCAGCACTGGCAGCGTGGACTCTCCCACCAGCCTGAAGCGCAGAGAGCCCGGCATCGCTCTGGCTGCCACCTTCACTGCCAACAACAGGTGGGCAGCGTCTCCGACACATCCACGCACACACTGCAGTCCATGTAGAGCAGGGACGAGCCCAACGTCGGCCTGGCCCGGCAACTACCTGCACTGTAGCATTCTGGATGTATACCTGCTTCTCATGTTGCACACCTGTTGATCACGACAGCTGATACTGCCTTCAGGAATCCCTCTCGCACACTGAGATGTGTTCTTGCATGAAAACTGAAACTGAGTAGAAGAAAAAAATCTGCGGACTGAGTTTGTGATAATGTAAGAATTTGTGTTAAAGCATGTACAGTATCGGTTACTGTAATGCCTTGGGGACGGGTGGGGTGGCAGTGGCTTTCTCAATACTTTACACAAAGGCCAAACACACGAGCTTTGCCTAGTTTGTAAGTGAGAACCGTCTCCTGCAGAGTGTCATCGTCATCTTTTGTTTTTTTCCAGGAGCAACAAGGGAGCGGTGGGGAACTCTGTCACCACCATCTTACACAACAACTACTCTGAGAAGCCGCTCACGCCTAAGAGCTCCAACCAGAAGCCGTCTTTTAAGTATGTCCTGACGTGGTTTTGTAGTTTTTAATAGGGCTAAGCTATTGTATTAGCCTGATAGTGGCCAAAAAGAAAAATCTGCTCATGTCACAGTTATACATAATTATGATCACAATCACAGTTTGTATTGTGACATTGTCTAAGGGCTTGTAATTTTATTGAATTTTATGATAAATAGACAAACCTGTACTGAATATCAGTTTGGGCAACATTTGGACATTTCCATTCAGAACCACAGCAACTCTAATGTTTAAGGACCTTTTGTGAGGTTTCTCAGAATTTCCTTCGTCTTTTTGTTTCTTTCAGCAACATCCTGAAGGCCACAGCAAACGATGAGGTGTCACTTGAGAACGGCTCCCTGACAAAGTCCCAGAAGAATTTCTCTTCACTTTCGTCCACCTCAAACAACAAATCGCCGGCGTCGGCCAGGCGCGGCAGCCCTGTCCTGTCTCGAAGGAGGGAGGTCACTGAGGAGGAGGCTGAGAGGTCAGACCCGCTGCTCCCACAGTGTCTTTATTCTATTGATGTTCTTCTGTCAGTAGTTGAGACTCATAGCAGTTCCTTTGCATATTTGAAGGTTTATTCAGCAGGTGAACCAGGCAGCAGTCACTATCCAGCGCTGGTACAGACGCCATGCCAAGAGACAACACACTAACCAGGCAGCACTAAAACGCATCCTTGCCAGTAAAAGAAAGGTATCTATCTGTCCCCAGGCTGCCGTACTCTTTACCTTTTATTCTCCATGGTCTTAACTGGTTTTGTCTTTCTCTTCTCATTGCTCCTGCATTAACACTATCAGTGTCTGTCCCTTTCAGGAGTGGGAGGAGAGAACAGAGGAGGACAGTCGCCTGGAGCAGCAGCCGAAAAAGGACGAAGACAGAAAACGGATTCGTGAAGAGAAAGCTCGCCTGGCCCGCCTCGCCGCCATCCAGGTTCTAGTATTGTACTTCCTTAAAGGTGGGAGACATGTAAGAGAAAACTGATGCAGCAGATACTGAGACATCCTGACTTTAAGTCCTTAATATGTGTCAAGCTCCAAAAACCTCGGGATTCTAAACTTCCCATAATGCAACTTACTTCGGAGGAGAAAGATTTTTCAGAGCAAAGTAAAAAGCCCAAAAGACAAGCATTACTGTAGAACCACACTGCTAACAGGACCAAAACATAACAGAAGGACAAGGACAACTCCTCTGGGGCTAAAACTGTGTTCAACCTAAGAACTGTGACCTACACTTGGAACCAAATCTATTTTATTAGATCGCTTTAAACTATTATGTATATTTTATAACCCTTTAGCTCTTGACATGTAGTGCAAATGATATCTTGATTCAAATATTTGAATCAAACCTCTTTGTTGATGCTTTCCCAGGATGGTTTACAACATTGTCCCGTGTCTCCATCTGGTGGCGTGTTACAGGAGCTGCAGCAGAAAAGAGCCCAGCGGGTTGCAGAGGCACAGCATGCAGCTGAGGCGGAGCTGGAAGGCCTGAGGCAGGCTGGCATGGTTGGACGCAAGAAGCCGCCCAAGATTTCTCCCACCAACAAAAGTCTGGCGTCACCGAGCAACAACAGCCCGATGTCACCCACAGACGTCAAGGCTAAGAATACAGGTCTGTACGTCTCTGCTCCGGTCCTCTTATAACCTCTGGAACTTGTTGAGATGAGATGGAATTTCCTCATGGAAAGTGTTTTTGTTTTTGTGATTTCTGGATGTTGAAAAGTCTGGGAATCACCCAAAACTACTATAGAGACATTACCTCTAGTTCACATATAGACACACACGGTTATATTTAGTCGTAGAATAGCTGTGGTATTATTCGTTGATACTGGCCAGCACAAGCCCCACTGAACACCAGGTCACCTTTATGTCCTCTTATGGCTGAAAAAAGAACTGGTATTTTGAACATGGATAATGTAATAGGATTCTGTAATAAGTGTATTGATGAGCTATGTGTTTCCACAGACTCCAATTTGAATGTCATGGCCGACTTAAGTGAACTGAGCTTCAGAGCCATTTCCCCAGTTTTGTCCAATCACAGAGGCTCTCAGTGTTCCCAGGTGAATATCACAGCTTAGCTATCCACTTCCTTTATTCTCTGTCTCTATCTAACGCTCCCTTTCTCCTGATATTTAACAAATCCTCTGTTTTTCCCTCGTAGGATCATGAGGACAGAGCAGAAGAAGACATTTGCCAGGAGGAGCAGCATCAGGAGAACCACAGGAAGTTGATTCGTAAAGAAAAACCTCGTCTGACCCGCCTCGCTGCCACGCAGGTGAGCACAGGTGTACACACTTTCAGGGTTTTTAAAGTACTAATCGCAGCGTGTTGGGTTCGCAACTCTTGATTGTCCTGTGTCTGCCTCTGGTGGCGTGTTACAGGACCTGCAGCAGAAAAGAGCCCAGCGGGTTGCTGAGGCAGAGCTGGAAAACATGAGGCAGGTTGTTGGGGTTGGACGCAAGAAGCCACCCAAGATTTCTCCCACCAACAAAAGCCCGGCCTCTCCGAGCAACAACAGCCCGATGTCACCCACGGATGTGAAAGCAAAAAACACAGGTCTGTACGTCTCGGTAGCATTATATCATGAAGCATCCTCCCACTATACAGTGTGAGCCTTACTGACCACCAAAACACATCTTCATATCCAGTTAAGGCTGCTAAAAAGAAGTGTCATTTTTAACATGGTTAATAGAGTATATGAGAGAACCCTGTAATAACTACTGGTTGAATGTTTCCGCAGACTCCAATTTGAATGTTGTGGCTGAGTTAGTTGAGCTCTCCAGCTTCAGAGCTGTTTCCCCAGCTTTGTCCAACTGCAGAGGTTCCCAGTGTTCCCAGGTAATTCATTGAAAAGTTTCAACTAATCCATCTGCCAGTGCTAAATGTTAAAGCAGTGTCTCTGCTGGGTCCCATTATAAGCATGTTTGTTATCTCTGTGCTGCAGGAGATTCTGCAGCGGTCGGTGAGTGTGGAGGACCATCGGCAGGGAGCCTTGTCCAGCAGGGCTCAGTCTAAGACCACCCTCAACGAGCTGCTGGACACCCTGAAGCTGCTAGAGGAGGAGCCAGAGAGGCTGTCGGAGCCAAAGGGCTACCACAAAGAGAAATATGCCTGGATAGATGAGGTGAGACTTCCTCAGTGCAACATGGCATGTTTAGTTTCCCGGTCATGTAGCGCTCATCTTCAGCCAGAGTGGACCTTTGCCATGACTGTCATCTGCTTCTCCACTGCGCCGCATTAAGGACGGAGACTCCAACTCTCTGACCACTGACAACCTGGAGCGTCACGGCCAGCTGAGCCACCACCCTGCACTGCCTGATGGGGGCGCCCTGCTCTCTGAGGCCAAGCTGCAGAGCATCATGAGCTTCCTGGATGAGATGGAGAAGTCTGAACAGGAGAGACCACGTTCAGTTACGTCAGGGTCACACAGAGAGGTCAGGGTCTGAAGTTTTGCGTCTGGATTGTATGTTGATTTCACCGCTGACGCTACTGTTGGTTTCATTGTGGAATGGTTCCTGTGTGTTCTCAGGCTATGTTGTCAGAGGAGGAGCTGGTTGGTGTCGAGCAGGCGTCGGCCACGGCCGCCGATGTCACCGGCTCCATGATGAGAATCAAGCTGGAGCTGGAGGAGAAGAAACGCACCGTCAATATGCTGCAGGCTGCACTGGTGCGGGAAACGCACGCACATTACAGTACATTTTAACTCAGACACGTTTTTGGTGCTGTTAGCTGCCGTAGAGCCCACATATGTTTATCTTCTTTATCTCCTCTCCTGTCCGTCAGGCCCAGCAGAGGGAGCTGACGGTGAGACATGTGAAGGAGACCGAGAAGGAGCTGAACAGAAACTTCCAGCTCCAGAAGGAACAATATGAAGCCACCATCCAGAGACACCTCACATTCATCGATCAGGTGGGTATGACATTTCTCACATGCTGTTTCTGTCTCCTCTTGTGGTCTAAAATATGTCTGTCTGTATTTGTTTTCCTTCAGCTCATCACTGATAAAAAGGCTTTGAGTGAGCGCTGTGAAGGAGTGGTGGGAGAACTGAAGCAGGTGGACCAAAAGTACACTAAGAAGATCGCACAAATGCAGGAGCAGCACGAAATGGTGAGAGGCCAAGAGCTTCCCAGCAAAGCTGAAAGGCCACAACAATATTCAAATATTTCTGTGGAAATTTAGGAATTGGCATGTGCACTTCCAAGTTTTCATTGCAAATCACTTCTGCTGCTCTTCTTCTGCTTTGCATCTTGTGTGATCATCTTGCGTGACTTGCTTTCTTGCAGTGCTGCTTTTATTTAACTGTCTTTCCTCTGTTTTTCCTCCTCTTCTTCTTGTTCGCTTGCTTTCTCTGTCTTTGTCTGTATGTCTGTTTCTTCCTGCCTTTTAGGTGTGGCAAATTCTGGGTCCCTTGTGCGAGGTAACTTTTGTTTTTCTCCCTCTAACCCGGTCATCCTTGGCACGATCGTCTCTCTCACTCTGCCATTCCTTTTTCCTATCATCTGTCTGTTCCTCACAACCTCTGTTGGACAGTCTGTCTGCATGTGAGTCTCCTCATTCTTTTCTCATTTGTCATCTCTAAATTTAGATAAAGCGTACATTGCTTTGTTATTAAGTTAGTTGTCTTTCCAAGAATTAGTTTGAACCTTTTTTTTTTTTCTCATTGTAACATGCATACAACTTGAATTTATCACTGTCATCTAAAAACGGACCCTGGCACCTACGAAGTCACTCCCTTGCTTTAAATAAGACAAATGCCTCGCTCCTACAGTGTACCAGTGGTCCTGTGGCACCACACCGCCTCCATCATTTACCCTCTTCCCTCCTCCACCCCCGTCCCTCCACAGGAAATCAAGAAGCTAAAAGAGCTCATGAGTGCCACAGAGAAGATCCGCCGGGAGAAATGGATTGACGAGAAAACCAAGAAGATTAAAGAGATCACCGTCAAAGGTAAACAGAGCCTCAGGTTGGTGCGGAAGTCTGAGATTAAACGTCTTTACCAAATCTCTATTAAGATCAGGGCATGAAGAAGCAAATGTCTGTGCTGTCAACTCTGATCTGCTTCATGTGGGACAGCTAAGACTGAACCGGTCAAATCCTGACATGAAGGTGTGAAAGTGTAGTTTATATGGACACTGGATTAATAAATAAACTAAGTACTGTACATTCATCAGGTACACTGTATCTAGCTGTTGGTTTTTACATTTTCTGGTTTGGGCAGCATGAACAAAGAGGTGCAGTTCTGTATTCAGATGAGCCTGTGATGAGCTGATTCCATGACAAGTCACAGTCAGTTGTCAGCCAGTGCTGATGAGGTGTTTGTAGAGTCACAGGGCTTGAGGACCCAGACTTGTTTGTATGCTTTACTTACTGGCTGATTTCAGCTCAAATCAACCTGTCTTACAGTAATTTGACTCATGAAGGTCTAGAATTATTATTTAAAAGCAAATGAAACATCCCATTTTGTTCCCCCAGCATGTTTCATTTACCTGAACAGTTTGCTGTCCCTCGTCCTCCTCCCTCAGGCCTTGAGCCAGAGATCCAGAAGCTGATTTCGAAGCACAAACAGGAGCTGAAGAAGCTGCGGACGCTCCACGAGGCGGAGCTCATGCAGGCGGACGACCGGGCGGCGCAGCGCTACGTCCGCCAGTGTGAGGAGCTCCGCCAGCAGCTGGAGAAGGAGAAGGACGGCCAGTGTCAGAGAGAGAGGGAACAAGCCAAACAGAGGTAGTCATGTCACATTATTACTCATGTTGATTACTTAGAAAAAGGACTTTCACGGTCTCTTCCTCGTGATAAATGTGCTAATCAGCAAACCTCACAACAGAACGGCCTTGACTCCCAGTCTGTTGCTTTCTTTGATTAAAATGAAACACACATCTAGTCATGCAAATAATGTGTTTGCTTTGATTAAAATGAACATATCTTAGTTTATGAAACTGATTATGAAAGTAACACAATTTCCTAGAAGAAGATCCAACCTACTGGAAGCTGAATACAGATACAAATGAAAAACTGAACAGGAAGCAGCTTCAAAGTAAACTTCTTACAAACCAAGCAGCCGTCAAGGACCTTAACGAGCGAGATGGCCTTCAGATAACAGCTTATTGATAATGTAACATGCTCTTTAATTCTACATCGCTTGTGTTAATGTCAGCGGCCTGTGGACATCAGCAGTCAGGTTGTTGTTGTGTGTTTCAGATATGAGAAACAGCTTCAGGAGGAGGAGCTCTCCCTGCAGCAGCAGAGGAAGCGTCTCTACAAGGAGGTGGCTGATGAGAAGGAGAGGCTGGCTCAGCTGGCTGCACGGTAAGGTCAAAGCCGTTTATCATACAGGAGACCTCCCCAGAAACTACGGTGGTGCTGAATGTTCCAGTAGTTGGCCATCACGCAGTGTCCAGAATAAGAAGCTCAGTCAGTAGAAAATCAGTCCAGCAGTATGGTTAGGTTCCAGGCTAGTCTGGTAATGCTGGCAGACGGTTGAGGAGCAGCCTTGAACACTACATGTCCTGAAGCAGCTTCCTGGTGAGAGAACTGCTCTTTGACCTTTTTAGAAGATAGAGGTTTAAATAAGCTCCATTAAATTCCATACAAATGAACAAAAACAACGTGCGGCAGTGTGAATGATATGTTTATTGGAACATAATACATTTTACGTACATGGTTTAACCCCAATAATAGCAGCCTTTTATATTTCAATTTCATCCCACATTGATGAAGCTTGACTGCTGTTCCTGCCTGCAGAGCACATAGTAAATGGTAACTCGAGAAGTTGTTTCCCATACTTAAAATATTCCTGTTGGGTTCTATAGGATCCCTTTCCAATTGCAGCTTTGGTATTGCCCAAAAACCCCTTGAGGGAATTAATCAACTGTATTTTACTGATGATGTATACAGAGATTACTGCAGTTCTCCTTCGTGTTCGTCCTGCAGGCAGCACGCTGAGCTGGACGATCTGAGGAGGCAGCTGGGGGAGAACAGCTCTCTGGCTGGACGAGCCCTTAGAGAGGAGCTGGACAAGACCAGAGAGGAGCAGGAGAGGAGGCACCAGGTGATGAGTACAATCAACAGACGTCTGTCTGCTCGCTGCACTTCTATCAGTGTCCATCAGAACAATCTATGGAAGCTACCAAAATAACTGAGTGTTGCTTGTGTAACTAGGTGGAGATGAAGTCACTACAAGAACGATTGGACATCGAAAAGATGAGCTGGGAAGAAAACTACAAGAAAAAAGAGGTTTGTTGACGAGCTGGTATCTATCTACGCATCCAGTCTATGATTTGTTGTGTGATACGATACAATATGATACGTATTGTGCTCATAGATCCCTGTAGGGATTTGGATTAGACACTCATTCTCATTTGCAGTCAAATGTAATATTTCTAGTGTTCCAAATTCAGCTGTTTGACATACAGTAGGTGAAACCTAACCTAACCTAACCTAAAAATGGCCTTTTTCCATTGTACATAATGACATTTACAGGTGGCAGAATTCAGCAAAGTAAGAGCGACCTGTGCTTTCCAACTCTTTACTTAAATGCAACGTATGTACGCGTCAGGGTGTTGATCACATGTAATGAGCAAGAACTCTCAGTCAGGGGTTGTTAGGTAAACATGACAACGTCAGTGAGCCTCCACTGTGAATAAGTTACGAATTATACGTGTTAGTGTTATACGCGTCTGTGTGAGGTCAGAC
This sequence comes from Gadopsis marmoratus, assembly GCA_036023855.1. Lineage (NCBI taxonomy): Eukaryota > Metazoa > Chordata > Actinopteri > Centrarchiformes > Percichthyidae > Gadopsis > Gadopsis marmoratus. The sequence goes on from JAVQJF010060167.1 coordinate 14,447, forward strand.
AGCATGTGTTTTTGTGTGTCCACAGGAAGTGTGGCTGCTGAGCCGTGAACGCGAGCTCAAAGAAGAACTGCGTCGAGAACGCGACAAAGAGATCGAGCTCGCCATCTGGAAGCTGGAGGAGGAGACCAGCAAGGACAAGGAGGAGTGTGAGAGGGCAGCGGACAACAGGTGTGTCTGTGTATATGTATATCAACACCTCGACTTAAATCCTGATGTGCACATTGTTCACTTTCACTTCTGCAAATCTTTGTCGTTGCACAATTTCTCCCCCACGTAAATGTCACAAAAAGCTTTAATCGACGCCAACCACCAATTCTCTGTTCTCAGGGTGAAGCGCATGAGGGAAAAATACGAAGCTGAGCTGAGGGAGCTGGAGCGCTCTGAGAGGGCGGCTGTGGAGAAGCAGCAAGAGCTGAGGAAGCAGCAGATGGAGGCGGAGGGAGAGCTGATCAGACTACAAGCCCAGCTCCGACAGAAAGAACAGGAGACTGAAGACATCACACAGGTCAGGAGCAAACCCCATCTTTCTTCTGAAGGCCTCAAATGATATTTATTTCCACTGTTACTCTTCTCCTCTGTATACAAACAGCAAGTCATCACAGGACGTTTTGTTTTTACCGCATTTGAGATGAAATGTGTTAGATTTGAATTCCCATTTGAACTTTCCTGTTCAGACCAGGGACAAGCTGGTGGATGAGCGCCGCAGTCTGTCCGAGGTGATAAGGCAGGAGTTTGCCGACCGGCTGGTGGTGACGGAGGAGGAGAACCGCAGGATGAAGGTGGAGGTGTCGGAAGTCCGAGCGAGGCTACGGCTGGAGTTGGAGAGGGTCACCAGGGAGAAGGAAGAGGAATTGGCCGAAGTCCACCAACGGTAATGAGGAAGGGGACTGATACTCCCTTTCCACCAACGCGAACCAAGTGCTGGTTCTGGGATGGGATGGTGCTGGTGCCAGTTCGCAGTTGGTTCAACTAGCGAACCTTCTAAGAACTGGTTTTCTTTTCCATGGGCCAGAGAGCCACAAAGATGAAAGAATGTATGATGTAGCATTAGAGCATAAGGCTGGTGTTATTCTGTATATAACTAGGGCATTTGTCTGGGACTACTTTCAGCAACGGATCCGCATTTGGGCTTCTAGTGAGTATTTGGGGCAGCAGGACGGTGTCTATGGGATTGAGTCCGAATAAACTCCAGTATGTGTTCATGGTGATGAAGGAACAACAGTGTGGCTCAGTCATGTGGTTTTTAAGTTTTTGGAGCAACAATGGAGCTCTGTGGCTCAGAGGAAAAGGATACACACACACTCTACACGTTAGTGGACGCATTCAGTGCTGGTCTCGATCTCTTCGTGGAATTTGTTAGCATGTTGCCTTGGGTGTCCACATACCTTTGGCCATATAGTAAACGTGCTCATTACCTTGTATAAAGGAGCACGACCAAACAGCCGGTAAGAATATGGACGAGTTAAATTGAAGGGTCACCTCTTAATACCATGTTTTTTTTTTAGAGTTTTGTAATTGTTTGTTTTGAAAACGGAACACAGGAAAAGCAAAACCACAATCTGACCGTTAATTGGCAAACATGTTTCCGCTCCTGTGGTTTTTCAAAACCATGTTTCCGGGAGTCAGTCATTGTTGGGACAAAGTTTTCAACCACTGCTTGGTGTTTCAGATAGGAAATTAAATTAGCAAATAAAAATCTCACTTTTTTTGGCTAAAAACTGGCCCCAAAATAACGCCCTGTTTTCTGTGATTTGCCAGCGTGAAGTCGGCCATCTTGAAGAAGGAAGAAACTGTCAATCATCTCCGGAAGCAGCATGAGGTGAGAGGCCTGGTGAAGCACAGGCAGCTTCTTTCTGTCAGATAATGGTTAATAAGAAAACACAGTTGGGGAGGGGTGATTGACAGCATGTCTAAATATCGCCCTCTCCTCTGATAGGCTGCCCTGAAGAGGGCGGATCACTTGGAGGCCCTGTGGGATCAGCAGAGGAAGCAGCTGCTGGAGAAGTGACTGACAGGAAGGCCTGGTTTTATCCATCTGGACCTCCCCCTCCCTCTGCTCTGAGCTCTATCCATTGTGTTGCTCAAGCCCCCCCCCTGCCTTTTCGTTGTTTCCTTTGGATGTTGTTCCTGCAGCAAGACTGAACCTGTGGAACTTCAGAGGGTTGAACCTTGACTGAACCTTGTTCTACCTTATGGAGAATACAAAATGGGCAAATGCAATGCCCTCCCTCCTCCCTCTGTTAGGCAGGAATGCCTCCATGTTGCCCACAGAGCCGCCGCAGAACACTTCCAGATGTTCCGGGGGGGGGGGGCTTGCTCTTTGTGGGGGACCCATTACACCCAAGGACTCGGATCAGTCAGACTCCTGTCTGTACGTTGAGTCATGTGTTTCGTCCCGGTGCCCCCTCGAGGCGAGTGCTACTTACAGGATCTATGACCTCTCCCTCACTCCAGCCCTGTTAGCGGCTCTGAACAGTTTGTGTGTCTTGAACCAAAATTTGGATTTAACATAGAAGTTAGAAGCAACGTATTAACACTGGTTGCAGGTTAAAATCCGAGTGCATGTAGAATGTTGCTAGAAAGAGACGATAGGACGTGTGGGCAGCTTAAAGGGAAAAGAGTGATGGAAAAGTGGGATGTTTGAGGTGGTAGACAGATGATTTGTAGAGTAGCTTTGAAAGTTTCTGAATGTGAGGAAGAAGGAAGACGATGGAGGGAAGGAGGAACGCACACAGAAAATGTTGACAGGAGTACGGAAGCTGAGCTGGGACACAGTCGGCTGGTAGGAGGGTCTGAGGGGGCACGAGGCTGGTGACCGGCCGGACTCAGAGGCTGCACTGTGACAACGCCCATCAAACTCCACAGGAAAAGAGTCACGCACATGTGAACTATCTGTGTTTGGATGCTCCAGCTCTCTCAGCACCTGCACATTTCCATCTCTGTTCTCCAATGTTCCTGGTTCTTTGTAACTTCTTAACTCCGGTCATGATTGAAGATAGTTCACTGTAACAAGAGCTGTGCTGCAGAGAGAAACTCTAAGCCTGGAAGTAAAGCCTGTTATTTAAACGCGACATGATGTGACAGACTCTGATGGGATGGTAAAGGCCCCACAGCTTCCAGATTAGACCTCATATCAGAAAATATTTATTCTGTTTCTCTTTTCTTTATTTATTCTCCAATTTCGCGCTCTTACGTGACCTTTTGTAGTGTTATTTATCCACAGAAAGGTCAAGTCATTTTTCTCAAAGCTAGTCAACACATCAAGTGTTTTTCCTGCCTTTTGAAAGAACACTAAACTGGCCTGGCAGATCCGATAGCTGCCGTGGTGAAACGTTACACCTATGCCATTTTTACATGGTTTAAATATAGTTTGTCAGGTTTTTCTGACATGGAAGTTGTCCGAGCCACAATGTGAAGGCTTTGTATGAAGTGTAATGTAGTGGAAGTGTAGGGGCTAATGTAGCACAGCTTCATGGGTCATGCAGTTTCTGACCTCGGAGGCTTTAATTCAGAGTGTTTTTCACTCCAGCCAACTTGTTAACCAGTAAACCAAATACTGAAATCATTTCCAACCCTCCTCACAGAACAGCAATGGGAAACTCCCAGATTAGACTCAGACAGAATATGTGAGTCGGGAGCGAAGGCCTCGGAGTGCCGCGGTCAGCTCGCAGCCTCTCGCCGCTCTGCTGGTGTTGGCAGAGCAGACGGGGCGACGCGAGCTGCCATCCCTCGCACATGCCCGTCCTACAAGTGCCAACGAGGCCCTGCCTTTGTGTGTATGTGTGTGTTTGTGTGCCACCATTCCTCGCATTTTGACCCGAGATGACCCCCGTGGTGTCACACTCACACGTGCACAAGGGTCCCTCTGGTTTGTTGCTGCTTTGTTTCATTTGTGACTTTGTATAGAAACTATTCCGGCAGTCATTGGTTGTTGTTGTTGTTCTGACCCTCTGTGCACCAACAAGTAGTTCTTGAACGCAGCGTTTTATTTTAGTCTAGTTTTTAATGTTATTCATGCTGATGGGGGCGCCTGATCTATCGGCAGAAAGAGAATAAAAAGCAACGACTGGTGGAAAGACACGCTGTGTTTGTCGTTTCTGTTCACTGTGGAAAGACAGACAATTGTTTGCTTGTTTCTGTCCCCCGCCCTCCCATCATCCCCCGCTCTCCCACACCATAACTCACGGGTTTGGAGACGAAGATGCAGAAGTGCCTTCAATCACGTCTAGTCAATACCCTGTGGAATCCACAGCCGACATGTCTGAAGTGACTTACTGACAGTGTTTAAGTGTTTTAATTCCTGAAATATCTGTAAACCCTGAACTGTTTCCTGTAAACATATTTTTTGCCACAGTCCTTCTCTAATTGCAGTCCTTCCCTCCTCTCAGCTGCCTTTATGGAGACAAGTTAAAACCACCTCAGGGATGTTTCAGCCTTTACATCTGGAATAATGTGCAGGGCTGACCCACTTCTTATTTTTTTTTTTTTTTTTTTCCCTTCCTCGCCCTCCATCTAGATCACTTCCTCTGGACTGCCAAAGCAACTGGTAGTGCGCACCGAAACGTGTCTCCCCTCTCAGCGTATTTCCTTTCTTTTCACAGAGGAAACTGAACCCGCAGAGGCACACCGACTATTGACTCTCACTTGGCTTGGAGGGCTGGGAGGCCCAGCTGAGCGGCTGGCTGGAGTGAATGTGGAGAGACTGATATGTCTTCCTGTCTCGATTATAAAGATGTGCGGCCGACGTTTAGGCTGCATGTTCCTGCTTGTCACCTGACAGCATCTGCTTGTATATACATTCATACGCGTGTGTGTGTCACGTGTTGTGATTCAGGGTCTCCACACATTGTGAGCATAGCAGAGATCTTTAGAGCTGCCTGCTCATGTCTTAACAGTGGGCTTCCTTCCTCCTCCCCCCTCCTTTCCTCATGCTCTAGAGTTGAGGGGGTTGACCAATTGCCAGCAGCTGTTGCTCATTTCACAATGGTCCCGCCCAGAGAGGGCTGGCAGTGCAGCCGCTCCACTAGATGAGCAGCAGAGCTCCCAACTTGGACGACTGTGTGCTTTATAGCCATCATGAAGGAAAGAGCGAGGCCGCAGGACACTGAAGATTTTCTACCGGTGAGAGGACTTTCATTTGTCTTTATTTGATGTTTTTGTGTGACATTTGAAGAGCTTTGGTTCTGTTCGACGGAAACAGACACCAAAGAGTGGAGTCCTGTCTCAGAGGAAGTGAAAGTGCATCAGGGTTTGTCAGTCTGATGCATGTGTGTCTTGTATCCCCTCTCAGATTTTGCCCTGGCTCTTTGTCAGCCATGTTAGAGGCTGTTTAAGCACTTTCATGACATTAATTCATGAAACTATAGAATTATTATGGCTGTTATTGGAGACATGGGCTCTGAGTGGATCACTAACGCATTCTTTCCGTTCCCCTTTTAGCCTCAGCCAGGACTCACACAGGCCTGAGAAACTGTATCTGTCACATTGTCATCAGTGCTGTTGTTGTTTTCCTGTTCCCCCCGAGTCACTACGGGATCACTCTTGAGGATTGCTTGGACTTTGGAAATCAGCTTGAGGCTTGACTTAAGAGAAATTTAGAGAGCAGCTTTTGTGGCCTGGCCTGGGGACTTCTTATGCTGCTTAGAGAGAGGCGAGGGCGGTGCTCTGTCTGTGGTTCTATGAAATCATGACATTCATCTGACCACAGCAGGCCAGGCGATTGTTTCCTGTAAGATGGAGTTTCTGGCTTTCTGCATTTGTTGTCGCCCATCAGCTGCAGCTGACAAAAGTGTTGCCTGTTGAGCGTCTCTGTGGTTCTTCCACATTTTTGGATGTAGCTCTTTTTGTATCTTGAAAGAGCTAACTGAAAGCAGGATGTAAACTGATATGAAGATTGTCACTCAGGCATGCTCAAAGGTTTAATTAAAAAGGGATTATTTGGGACACTGGAAGTTTCCCCTTCCATCCTGCCTGCTCGAGTCTTTGCCCTTGTTCCAACTCTCTCCTGTCTTCCTCCCACTGTAGTTGTGCTGAGAGTAGCCCAGAGTGGAGCCCAGATCCTGTTGTGGACTAATTAAATCCCCACCATCACTGGAAACCTGCCTCCCACGGTGGACCATAAAAAGACAAACTGTCCTGAGCAGGACCATCCTCCTCTCCTGCCGCCTCATGTTCCTTCAAGCGGAGTGGAGGGCAGAGTGAGCACACACACAGACTCTGGCCGGGATGACGCTCCAGAGATGTCTGGTGGTCGGCATGGTGGTGGGCATCGGGTTGACCATCTGTTACTGGAAGCTGGTACTGAACTGGTGAGCGATCAGACAAAACTGCACTGATATATTTTATTTTTTTTTTTGGGTGGGCGAGGGGGGTTAAATCACATTTTAATTATGTGATCTGTAGCACACTTGTAGCCATTTTATGCATATTCCCTTTCTTGAAATGGCAACAATGACTTTGTACATGACTGGTGCCGCGTTGGTCCTGAATCAAGCTGATTGTTTCACCTGCTGATCATCAAACTAAAGGCAGCAGCTGTCTGCTGATGCCTGCAAAGGATCTGACACCAAATATTAAGTATGACGATTTAATTTAAAGGCGTACTTAAACTGTCAAGTTTAGGGACTTTCAAGAGACGGATTTTAAGAGTCTTAACTTAATGCTGCAGATATGCCAGGATATCTTGATGTGGGTCTGACACTCCTCATAGCTGCTATGACCAATAAAATGTAAAGAGAAATCAAAACGGAACAATACAATATGTCAAACATGAAAACGGATCAACCAGACAGGGGGAGAGTTGTTGCTTAAAAAGGGGGAACTGCTCCTGCATATGGAAGAAAAGGCTCCACAGAAAACTACAAGTGTGAGAGTGAAAGAAGTCTGTTGGTGGAGTTTGAAAGAAGTGAGCTCCCAGACCTCTGTAGCCTGCATGCTGGAATCTCCTACTGAACTGTCGGTGGTCGAGTTGCATTATGGGTAATGTAGGAGCCAGGTTTTGACAAGGAGTTGGTTGTGTGTTTTTGTTTTTTTTTTTTAATAAACTGACAATATTATAGCTAAATCTTTAAAGTTAGTGACTCCAAAGACACAAATGACGACAATTAGTCAAAACTGAAGCTGCAGAGGCTGAGAGATCCTGACTTTGTCTAGTTTGGGTTAAGCTGTAAAACACTGGATCCTACGTTTCCTGTAATTAAACCGCAGTGTTTTATTGGACCCTCTCTGCGTAACAATATCTGCTCATGATGTCCAATAAATGTTGGGTTTAATTACCTTGAACAGCTTTCGAATGATATGGGCTGTCTGTTTGTTGACCTATTCCTGCACTTCTGCATCATTAAGTTGGAGTTTGCAGTTGATTTGCATGTAAACATTTTACAAGTTGGGAACTGAGTTACAGGCGCTCGCATAGGACCTGAACGCGGCATTACACTTCCTACTGTTGACCCGATGTGAATGTAAATGTCCCCAAATTAAACTTGAAAGTCGGATTTTAAGTCCCCAAAACCTGAAGTATTTAAAAAATAAAAAATCTGTTGCTAAATAACAATCAAGTCAGAAAACCTACATACGGACATTTAGTTTACCATTGACAAACTCTGTCCACCTGCTTCACCAGAACTGTTTCTGATTGGTTTGGATTCAGATATTTCTAAATCCTGACTGGTGCAGCAGGGAAGTGACACGACACAAGAGCTCAGACAAAAACAAAAGTGTTTTTATGTGAAAACGCCAAACTGTCCTGGCGTAGGAGGAACATGACTTGTTCATGTGGAACTCCATCGCTCACCGTAAGAAGCTGATTGAGAAAGTAGGTTTACGGGGCCTCGTGTGTGTCGCCTGAAATCAAAAGGCAGGTTTCGCTGTTGTGGTACTCCGACTGCACTGAATCCAGATGAGACCAGGCAGGTTTATCGGCACAGACCTGAGGTCAGATTCAGCAGTGAAAAGGGGGGACAGGGGTTGAAGGGTTAAACCAGGTCAAGAGGTATAAAAATGTTCCATGTTGGGTTTTGTGACTAGCACTTCTCTTCCCCCCCCGGTTGTGTCATTGTGGTTTTTAAACAAAGGAGCCACACAGCACTCCGGCTGCACTAATGAAGAAAAGCCCCTGGAGTTATTTCACTGGAGGTGGTCTCTTCCACGCGTATGTGAAACGTGAGCTCTGTTATAACGGGCAGCGCTCCAGGGTTAAAAGCTAGCAGGTCCAGATAAGATGCATTACGGGGAGGGGGGGGGCTGCTTCAGACACTAAATGGTATGTTTGGGCATGTGGCGCTCAAGTCTTTCATTTTGAAAGCTCTCCTAAAAATAAGAAAATGAACATGTTCCTTTTTTTTTCTTGTCATTTCATAAATAAACAAACTTAAATAAAATGGCCACGGCCCCATTAAGATACAATATTGTCAAAGTACTGACTATTGAAATAAATGTACATATATTCAGGACACTTGTGTGTCGATATTAAAAGAACAGGGTTCTGTTACCACTTTAGTCGAGGTTCCACCCACATCCTGCACAGGGAGCTTATCTTCTACATGCAGGCGTCAGGAACCGAGTCATGAGGGCAACGTCCACATGCAGATGTTTAAGGTTAACCTGCAGAACATAAAATAAAGTGTCTAAAGTTCTCTTAATAACCTATTTTGGGTTGGGTTTTTTTAGCCGCTTTTTGCCGTATTTAAACTTGTGACTGGTAGGTGGAAAGAAGGCCCCATGCACCTGAAACGAGTGAGAAGTCACGCCGTCGCTTCTCGTAAGAAGCTGAGTGAACAAAGACTCTCAGCATCCTTAATGACTCGCAGCCTCCCCCCTCTTCGTGACTGTGATGTGTTCAAAGTCACAAACAACTCTTCCACATGAACTTCAGATCCTCCCATTTTCACATTTATGATTACTGTGGAGTCATACATTTGATTTAAAGGTTGGTTCACCAAAATTACAAGAGCTTTTCTTACGTAGGCCTTGCACCCCACCCCCCCCCCCCCCGGTGGCTTTTAGCCACAGATGCATTCTGTCAACAGTTGTCTTTAGAAACCGTCTCTTCGCCTCGGTTGGCTTAGACTGGAAACGGGGAGTGATGGCTCTGTCCAAAGGAAAAAAAAAATCTAGCCACTCACCAACACTCTCTCTGTTCGTGGGGATTAAACAGCATATAACACGTTAATTACCGAGTCTTTGAGGTGCTTGTAGGGGTTTCCAGTCTTTATGCTAAGCTAAACGAACATGAGCGTGGAGTCGATCCCCTCGTGTTGTCCTCCATCATGAAAGCAAGTAAGCATATTTCCCAAAATGTTGACCAGTTCCTTCAAGAAGGTGCATCTGAGAGCTGATTCATTTTCCAGCAGCGGCTTGCTGGGCTCACCGCCAAGTCTTGCTCCGTCTTCCACAGGGCCACACGAGAGCCTCCTGACAGACGGGGTAACGCTGACCAGCACGCCCATCCGACCTCCCACCCACAGCCCTCGGTTCTGCACGAACACGCACGTGCCACACAGACTCCGTCTTTAAAGACCCAAACATCCACAGCCGCTGAGCACAAACCGGCAGAGAACAATGTCCCGGATGTCTCAAAGTCCACCTCGGGCTCTGATGGCCTGGATAACGCCAGGACCAGCACCAAAGGCCCCACGCTGAAGCCTCGGCAGCCCACACAGGCGGCCGGGCCAACAGAGCCGCCCTTCATCGGAGACGCTTACATGAGTGAAGACGTCCCACCACAAACGGTGAGTTCCATGCAGAATTTGTTTGGGTTTTGTCGGTCTGTGCATGAAGTTAAAGCCACGCTGTGTAAAAATCTCCGTATTTGTAGTTAAGTGAGACGATCCTGATAAAAGCTGGTGCAGTTTGTCGTCTTTTGGTCCACTTTGACTTTGCTACCCCGTCCTGTGGCTCCCAGCGCCGAGCCCGCTGGTTCCTACTGTAGTAAATGTTTAAAACGGCTCACAAATATCTAGTCTTACTGTTTTTAAAAAGATTCTAATTTCCTGAAACAGCTGGTCATTGCAAACGTTCCTCAAACAGGAGGAAATAGTGCGTTTTGGTTGGACTATTTTCACCAGCGGATTAATCCACATTTAGTGTCTTGGTGAGTATTTGGGGCAGCAGGACAGTGTGTGTGGGACAGAATCCAAATAAGCTACACTGTGTGATCACGGGGATGAAGGAATAACAGTGTGGCTCACTTGTTTATATATTTTTTTGATATAGTTTTTGGGACAATGGAGCTCTGTGGCACAGAGGAGAAGGAAGATGTATCATGTGTCACCAGTCATTTGAAAGAGTTGGGGACAAGTGTTGACACAAACCAACAGTTAGTGGAAGTTGTAGTTTATGCAGTAAACCTGTGATGTGTCACATGATTGGGTGGAGCATTAGAACACTCTGCTGGGTTTTGTCATGCGGTCGCAGGAAGGGCTGCCACAGTTGGGTGGGTCCGTCTTCCCAGCAAATGGTTCAGTTACAGATTGATAGCCATGTTTGCTACAGACTGTTGCTCTCCACCCCAGTTCCCTGAATGCGTAGCCAAGAATCTCTGAGTTGGTCCACCGAGGGAGTGAAACATTACTCGGTCTTCAAACGTCGCATGGGTTGTAGTTGTTGTTTCTTTTGAGTTGATCGAAGTAATGCACCCATGTGCTGATTTACCGTCTTCCTCCTGTTTGACGTTCCTCCCATGCACACGCTGCACTTCCGCAGCACAGACAGTCGTCGGCGTTAAGCTGCAGTTTAGGCTTAGAGCTGTTGCATAAGAGAAGGGCACACGGACTGAATTAATCATTAATTCCACGGAGAAAAAGGGGCATAAAACAGTTACTGGGAGAAAGCTCTTAATAATCGGTGTGTTTGCATGTGTGGAACCTTCCCTTCCTTCCTTCTCTGGCCGAGCGTGGCTTTAAATGTTATGCATCAACAAAGTGTGTCCATGTAATATTCATAATGAATATATCTCAGTTGATGAAACCACTTGTCTGTAGCGTTGTTCTCTTGCAGCGTGTCATTACTAGATAATTGCCTCCGGTGAGAGTCTGGAGGGTAATGAAACAACCTGCCCAGTGGAACTAATGATGCTCGCGTCGTACGGATCATGTGGTCCAGGACTATATGTTGCCACAAAGACGTCCTGTGTGTGGTTTGATAACGAGGCTGTGTTATCTGCTTCTCTCAGGACTGCCCAAATGGTATCCAAGGTCGTGTCACACAAACGGAATTTGGCGAGCGATTTCTGAAGCGCATTCCAGTCCTGCAGTGGGCCCAACACGTCACGCATGAACAGTACCAGCGCCTGAGCCGGTACTCGGGAGCGTATGGCTGGGGCATCGATTACAGGAGTGAGATTTTCTCTTTGTTTTGTTCCTAATTATCTTTTTTTCGTTATTCCTTTTGTATATTTCTTTATCTTTTTGTTGTAACATTTTTCTAACAGATTTTTTTTTTTTCCTTACTTTAAATGGTCCTTTCCAGCGTGGTGTTCATCTGACACGGTCGAGCCTGTTTTGCACACCTCTCTGATGTTGCTAATCGCCACACAATCTGTATTAAAGCCACTGGTCCATCTTCAGCCTGATGAAGCCCTAACTAACCCTACACTTCTGCTTAGCAAGTACTTTGTTGACTTCGCTTAGATGGCGTCCTGGAGATAACTGTCACGGTGCTGTATAAATAAAACTGAATTGAATATTTCTTTAATGGTGCATTTTACTAAACACACTTGCAGTTAGTCAAAGTATAAAACCAGAGTGAAGCAGCCGCCTACATTCATATTGGACGTGTAGACACCGAAGGTCGTCTGCAGCAGTCTGTGTACGCTTTGATTTGTTATCTCAAATTTGCATTCCAGAAATACCCAGAAAGAAGTTGCAGATCATTTTGGAAAATTTGGCAGAGGACACGTGGGCGTCCTCGCAGCTTATCGTGTTGAGATAATGGCAGCTTCCTCTCCGTGCCCACGTGTAGCCTCTGAGCTTGTTTTTTCTTTCAGACCAATCACAAGTAACTGAATCTGTGGGCAGATGCAATTACATTGGCACAAGAGAACCAGTGGTTCAGCAACTAAATCTGTTTTTGGGTTTTTTTTCGTTTTTTTTTTCTCTTGAGTTCAAGGATTTTTGTAAACCTTTTTTAAGACTGTGTTAAATAAATCTCACCAGATTAATTCTGTTTTTCTGTGTCACCAGCGTTGGTGGAAACGCTGTCTGTCCTCAACTCGTCTGCTAACCGGCAGCTGTTGGACGACTGGAAGGATCACAGCAATAAATCGGAGTGTATCCTCTGTGCTGTGGTGGGGAACGGTGGGATCCTGAAGGATTCAAAGAAAGGGAAGGAGATCGACAGCCATCACTATGTTTTCAGGTGGCTGCTGACTCTGGTTTTGTTCAGTAATCCCACGTAGAGAGTTTCCTTAGAGCCAGATCCTGATCCTGTTGGTTCAATAAAGCCAAGGGTCTGGTGTTGGGCCGGCCTAAACCTTCGTTAGGGCCCTATGCAGCAGGTCTTGACACCCAAACAAATGTACAGAGCAACAGTTAAGTTCAATTTATAACAATAAAATCTTTCAGAAAAGTCAGTTATTAAACTGCCCCACATTTTTATAACCTTTGTTATAAACGGCCCCACATCCTGAAGTTTGTCTTGGTATCCCCTAAATTTGTGATTTTCACAATCGCATGTTAATTGCTTTAATTACTTTTATTAAGCAGCTAAATCTGAAAATATTTAAAGTGAGTTCCAAAATCAGAAGTAAAGGGTTTTTTTTGTGTTTTTTATTATATAATCACAAAATTTGCAGTAATTCCCCTGAACCTAGTAAGTGTTGCAGACTGGCTGTTCAGTCACTATGCTTGTGTTTCATCTGTCTGGACGCTTGTGATCATCAGGACCAACGGGGCCATCATTAAGGGCTTTGAGCAGGACGTGGGATCTCGGACCACCCACTACACGTTCTCCACCAACACACTGATGAACTCCATGAGGAGCTACGCAGCCGTCGGATATCGAGGGCCGCCTCTGTCTAAGGTGAGGACCAAAAAACAAAAAAAAACCCCCAAGTCTTTCCTGATTAGTCGTGACATAAAAGAAGACCGCTCTCTGCTGCTCTCCGACAGGAAACGCGATACGTTTTTCTGCCAGATCACGACCGCGACTACCTGCTGATGAAGGCTGCAGCGACTCGCACTCCAGTAGAGGGCGGGCCTGAGCGGGGCAAAAAGTAAGCAACCCTTACAGGCTGATGTCTTCATGTTCCTGCTCTTTATTCCTCCAGCTGTTCTTCACGCTAGCGTCGTGGCTGAAAGGATGGCAGAGTTGTCTTTACGAGCATGTTAGCATTTAGCTCAAAGCTAGCATGGCTGTTCTTAGAGATATGAAAACAAGACCAAGTTAGCTCATTTTTTTTCACTCTACATAATACATGTATGCATGTGCAGAGAGTATAAATGAAACGCATTTACTAAAGTAGCTACAGCTATATGTGTACTAGAGTATTTCCATTTTATTTGTACTCCATTACATTTCAGAGGGACATGTGTTCATCCAGTGGAGACGTGTTTGTCTCTCTGAATGTATGCAAAGCAGCGTTCGTGTGGTTAGTGCTGCTGTTTGAGCTGCAGAAGAGTCTAAAAACCACTTTCACATTCACACTTCAGATTTAGTTTGTTTCACAACACGCAGCAGATTTCTTCTCCAACTATTTTATTTTCTGCTGAACTTGATAAACGTCTCAGTGTTGATTGTAATATCATCGTCTCCACAGTCCATCCAAGTTCTTTGGAGAGGACGTGTCGGCGGAGAAGTTGAAGATGTACCACCCCGATTTCATCCGTTACCTTAGAAACAGGTGAGCAAATGAGCTGCTGTCAACAGAAGGAAAGCGGGGCCTCACATTTCAAATGGCTGGAAATGAGATTAAAAGAGAACCTGATACCAGAGTGCTGCTGTGGGACGTTCCCACACAGTGACAAGAGGGCGGAAGTCTGTGTGGAACTTATTTTATTTAAGCTTCCCTGAAACCACTGACGCATTTGTGTTTTTTGTTTCAGATTTCTTCGTTCTAATACTCTGAAAACCAAATATAAGGACATTTACCGTCCGTCAACTGGAGCTGTGATGCTGCTGGCTGCGCTGCACACCTGCAACAAGGTGGACCTCATGATTAATGCGCTGCGTGTTACTGCCGGCCTGCTGCTTATTTCCATTGCTGCCTGGCCTGGTAGTGTGAGGATCATTTTGACTCTTGGCAGTTGGCCTTTGTAAATGCACAGCTGCCTGCCATTGTGCTGACAGTGACTCGCCCCAAAGCACCTGTTCTGTAGACGTGCGCTAATATTAAAGTGTCCCAACTGTGTGGTTTTTATTTATCCGATCGCCCACAGATTCCCTCGGATCCAAAGCATGTCATCGCTGTCGAAACCTGTTTCTCAACTGGTCTGGTGCGAAAGAAGAGCCTGAATCAGGCTCAAGTCAAAACATGAAACGAAAGAGCTCATTAAAGCTGAAATCTGCTCCGATATTTAGGCAATCGGATGACAGAACTTGTTTCATATTCTGACTGGCTTTTGTTTTTCCCTTTTTTTTGTCGAAGGTGAGCGCGTACGGCTTCATGACCCCAGACTATAAGAGCTACTCTGACCACTACTACGACAGCACCTTTCGCCCGGTGGGCTTCTACGCCAACCATGACCTGCATATGGAAATGGCTCTGTGGCAGCAGCTGCACCAGGCCGGCCTCATACGACTGTACATGCACAAGTGAATTGTGGGCGACCAGAGATTATGTCCCTCTGTTTGCACCATGCTGTTTGTTACCATGGCGTTGCTGCCATGGTAACAAGAAGCCCAAAAGAATGGATGGGTCAAGCCTGCCTGCCTGCCTTGTCACAAAATGACTGAAAATAAAGTAGCATAAGTTATATTGATGCAGATTTACTGTTTATCGAAGTATTTGGTGTTTTTGGTTTTGTTTTCTACAGAAGGTTATAACTTTGTTATCCCAGAGCATGTTTTTGGTGGTTTTGCGGGTCACAATGGAGACATCAAGGTTAAAAGCAGACTAAATTTAAAGATTTTGGTTGGTTGTCCACTTTCAGATGGAATGTTTTGACAACTATTGGATGGTTGAAATATTCAAGGTCTTCAGCGGATGAATCTTAATGACGTTGATCTTTTTTTCCATCTAGTCCCTTCATCAGGTCAGAATGTTCCTTTTGTCCAGTACTTTCTAACCAAATATCTGAAGACGTTCCCCTCAGCCTGTTACCAGCCTTTGTTAGCATGCTAGCATTTTTCTGCCCACAATATCTCCCACTCGAAGAAAGACTTACTAAGTGTTAACAAACGTGAAGTCTACAAATTAAAAAGGAGCTTTTACAGTCTCCCGGAATTCACTTGTAACGATCCCAACTAGATTTGCAAAAGTAAAAAATGTGTGTGTGTAAATGGTGTGACGATGAGGATACCAGGGGCACTAACCGAACCCTCCCAAGAGATGTTCCCATCGTTGCTGTTTTGCTGCTGAGGGGGGGACGTTGCCAATTTGATCTCAGTGCTTTGAGCTCGTTCCCATAAACTCGTTGTCTTAATCCCACGTTCTTGTGCAAGATGCGAAGAAATGAGGGCACAGAATTGCCACTATAAGACATTTCCAGATATCTTAACTACCTCGTCGGATTCATTTTTGACTTCAGCCAATCAAACTGAAACTTGAATCCATATTAATATTTAATTTACGCATGTTGCAAAAAACAAACACGGACCCTGAGGTCTTTGTCATGCACAGAAACGCACGCATTCAATTTGCGTCATGGACACACATTTAAAATTTGTCCCCTGCCTTTAACCCATCCCAGCCATCCTTCCTCCTGGTCGGCCTTCGACATGGCAGCCGGGGACAAAGTGTCCATACTCCTGTCTTGGACAGGAGACCAGTCCGTTCCTCCAGGGTAATCGAACCCAGGACCTTCTGTTCCTGAGCCACCATATCTCCAACATGCACGTGACCTGCAGCATCAGAGCTGCTAGCAGTGCTGCACTCGACAAGGTTTAAAGGACCGCATTTCAACGTGTAGTTACAAAGTGAAATGGTGACTGAAATGTTGTCGAAACGAAAGCTCTTCTCATTCCATATTTAGCCCAGTGAACTTGTTTTGACCTGCGAATCACCAAAGGCATGTTTACTGGGATGTCTGTAACGCGTACCATACAATCAGTGTTGGACTTAAAGTGAGGTTTCTTGTTGGTGTGACAGAGGACAAGACTGCAGTTGAGTTGACCACTATCTATACATCTCTTGTGTCCTCGCCCTAAATAGACAGTCGGCGCTGCTGGCAGTGGCCAAATTCTGTTCTGACATTTACACAGATGTTGTTCTGAGTCTGTATTTTACTGTGGAAGGTAACAAACATATATATTCAAGCCTGAAAGTGTATTTAGTTTGAGACTTAACTTATTTTTTTCTTTGTTCATTTTTCTTTCAGCAAGTGTACTCTGTTTTCACTAGGTGCCATACTGTGACAAGAACACTGTGGGCTCTACTGGACTTTCAGTGCTCCGTTTTTAAATGTGAATCACTGGTTTGGATGAAGGGTTGTGACTAAGGTGGAAATTTCGGGGGGCAATTTCAGGACGTTTCCACAACGACCCAAACAAGGAGTCGGTTTCTTTCTCACGTTAAGAATTTGGGACGTTGGCCAAGGACTCGGCTTGTGGAATCTGTTCCCTAAGATTTACTTCTGCTGTTCTCAAACTGGACATCACATCCTTGACGACAGGTACTGTCTGTGCGATTAAAACGAGAGATTTGAGAAAGACACCAAAGATGCACTGTAAATCAGGGAATGTGCATTTCATATTTACTTTCTGTATAATATGAAATCAAAATATTCTGACACATGGTCCAGTCATCTGAAATGCTAAATGCCATATTTTTTACAAAGTCTAACGGAGCGAAGGGAGACTTTTTTTTATACTGCAATTTCTGACTGATATTGACCTTTTCTGTAAAACCTGCACTTAAAAAAAGTGATTTTATCTCGCTGGGTTTGTGATTTGTTCTTGGTTGGTCACCGAAACGTACAGGTACTTTTGCATGATTTGCCAGAAAGTAACTGTAAATTCTTGATTGCTGGAAAGGACTACAGTTTGGTACCAACTATAAGGAAAATGGTAGGTGTTCAACGGGCACACTTTCAATTAATTAAATCCAATTAATTGCTTGCGTAACGAGGTCAGTTCAATGTGCCAAAGTTTGTCTACATGCAGCAACTTATAAACTCGGCACAACTAGCCAACCTCATATCTGTCTTAAACGTAGTCCGTTTTCATTTCCAGTCATCGGTGCCAGTACTGTTTTTTCTTTTCCAGGAAACATGAACGGACTCTGCGTAAGGTTAAGTCATTCTTGACTTTGTTTCTGTTAAACCAGGGTGCTGCATTAGTGGGAACATACAGTATATTCAGACGGCAGCTGTGTGCTAATATCTATAATTTGAGCAGACAAATCGTGAGATCAAGTGGTAATCAGTAGTTTTGCAGTCAGCAAATAAAGTAATCATGTTTAAAGCAAGATTAGTTTTCCACCAATCTCATATTTTCACTGAGTTAACCCGAGTCTGCAGGAGGAGGAAGAGCACTCGTTAGTGAGGGTAGATCTGGTATGCAGGGCCTCCGTCACACTCGCTCTGTAGTAACTCTCTGGAGCAGATGAACCGCATGACCTCTTCTGCATCTTCACCGCGTCCGAGATCCCTGCGAGGCAGGGAGGGGAGACGCACAGAGCCAGATGTGCGTGGTGTCGGGGTGGGGGCTGCATTAGGGAGTTGCCAAAGCCATGAGTCAGGTTTTGCAGTGCTGCCAAAAATGTCTGGCAGCAGCGCGTTACAATTACAGTGTTGGTAGAGTGCAGCCACCAGCCTGCAAGTCGAGGCCTTATTCAGACTGGAATACTAGCAGATACATGGGGGAGAACATCAGTTTGCATGCTTTTTAACAGCTGCAGCATGTTATTATAGTGCATTTGCAGCATGCTGAGCTCATCCTGTTATCACAGCCATTTTAGGAAACGTTTAACAGCCTACCAATAAACAAGCATATCAGAGAAAGCAGTGTTCATGTCTGCATCTCTATTCCAGATACATAAAGTTAGAGATTCATCCAGCTTTTTGTAAAACCTAAAGGCTAATGGCCTGCTGCAGTTGGTAACATGACTTACATGCTAACTGCTGACCCTTAGTGGTGATAACAGGTCAGTGCACCAGGGAGGGCAAAATGTAACCTCGGTCACCATCAGCGTACAGCTTTGATTTTGGCCTCCACCTCCTCCGAGAGCGCAGCTACCTGTGAACTCAGGCGTTTTTAACAGCTTCGATATTCTATATATTGAATAGCTTGGATTTTGAGTGCAAGATATAAACTTTGAAAACAGTTGTGTACAAAGACAAAACCAAAGAATTAAAGGCCGGTACATATACATTTTTCTTAATGTCAACTCCCAATGCCAGCCTGTGGCCATAAAGAAATCACCTGTATAACCATGTGATTATGCGTACATAAGAAAATCATGTGGAGTCCCTTTTCAAAGTTGTTTTAAAAAAATCTACATTAAATATCCACACTATCTGCTAAAAGCTATGTCACACTGTTGCTATGGTTACGACCATTACATTTTCAGTTAAAAAGGTACTTTATGTAACGTTTTACGTGTTGATCATTTTTTATGATTATTTTTCCAAAGATACTGTTAAAGTACATGAATATGTTGACTAAACACAACACACAGACCAGTACTGCACACTGATGAAAATATTTATTTCTCGCCACGCTGTAAAATAAGTCAGTGCATCTTCAAAAGGCTGCATTTTGCACTGAAAAGCAGAAAAAACAGACAAAAACGTTTGTGGAGACAAAAGATGGAAATTCAAAAAGTTCAAACATTCAAAACATTTAATTGCAACTTACTGAAATAATGTGAAATACATCTGCATCTAGAACCTCCTGTGGTCTCAGCTGTTACACCATGTCTTCTTCACTGTCACTAAGGTTTTTAACACAAACAAGCTGCTTCTTCTTCTTCTTGCTTTACGCCGGATGGCATCCAGCTTATTGTTGCGTTACCGCCACCTTCCGCTCCAGAGAGCGGACCAGACAACATACTCAATATCTACATCCTCCTTGTCCCCCCAATTAAGTTGAGTTGGCTTAATTGTGGCTAGAATGACAATTGTCAGGGAGATATTTCTTCAGAAGTTGCCAGTTGCTAGGCTGCCGTTGGTGTTTGGGGGCGGGGTTTACCAGACAGTTAATGCCTTTGATCTGTGACGTCGGTGTCGACAGTGTCTTTGATGCTTTGATCACGTGACGTACAGAAACATATTAATGGGCCGTGAGCTGACAGACAACTGAGCCAACCATCGGATGTAACCGACGATGATGCATCATGGACAGCCCCGCAGGCTCACAGACAGAGGTGGCCGAGGTTACAGTAGCTACCGTTTGCCCACTGATTGAATCCTTCTTTAAAAGGTTGACAGCAGAACAGTGGAGAGATGTGAACAACGATATTCCTGATGATGTCACTAAGGTTATGTTGGCAGAGCTGCTTTTGGACTTCATAACATTAGTGACAAATTCCGTGTTGCCAGGAATTAAGAGCCCAAATGTGTTCATGATTGAGGAGCGTGTTCGGTCCAGTCTGGGCAACACACTTCTTCACAGTTTTACTAAGTTCCTCAACATTAGAGAGCGAGTCCCCTGTCTCTGCTCAAACGTCTTGAGGGACTTGATTGTTAACGAGGTTGCAGAACGTGTTATCGCCGCAATCTGCCCCAGTGTAGACACCCTGGTCACCACACCACCCTATAGATTTAAAATGATCGTTTGTCAAGCCTACCAATTGTTAAAAGTACTCAGCTGTTGGTCATTACCAGCATTTGTGGGACCAGGAACCCCAGAGAAGGTCTCAGGAAGATCAGAGGACAGCATTCTGATCACACCAGCAGAGTCACCAGAGCCAGTGGCACCAGTGCAGTCACCAGTACAGTCACCAGTGGCACCAGTACAGTCACCAGTGGCACCAGTACAGTCACCGGTGGCACCAGTACAGTCACCAGAGGCACCAGAGGCACCAGTACAGTCACCAGAGGCACCAGTACAGTCACCAGAGGCACCAGTACAGTCACCGGTGGCACCAGAGTCACCAGTACAGTCACCAGAGGCACCAGTACAGTCACCAGAGTCACCAACCAGTACAGTCACCGGAGGCACCAGTACAGTCACCGGAGGCACCAGTACAGTCACCAGAGGCACCAGAGGCACCAGTACAGTCACCAGAGGCACCAGCAGAAATGGCCAAATCCAATCATTTACTAGTGAATTTTGTCTGACATATGACAACCACTATCCCATTAACCGTTTTCAGCTAGCATGGATAGTGATGACACTCTTCTTCTTCTTCTAGATTTATGGCGGTTGGCATCCAGGTGCAATGCTGCCACCTTCGGAGGGCGGAACAAACAATAGACTTTCTACATCTTACAAGGTGGAGGACTCTCCTCTCCCAAAGATAATGAGCTTGTCCAAGAGTGGACAGGAGCATCAGGGACTGGTACAATGCTAACATTATCTAGGTGATGATAGAGTTTATGTGTTGGTTTATTCCGATGATCCACCCGTAAAATGGCCATACATACAATTTATGAAATCTGAGACACTATATACAATATAATCATTTCCACACATTTGAGGAGGAGCCACAGAATTCAGCCTAACTGAACATGTATGTTTATTGTTGTATTTACATAATGTCTTTACAGTTAAACAAATTATTGTGGAGTTCCTCTTTTAATTAGTACCAAATTACATTGTTCTGCAAGGAAATTATTAGGAAATGACACACTCGTGAATTGAAGCGTCACTGAAACTCCAACATGTCCAGTGTGGCGTCTCTGTGACAATGTGAGCTTGCACCTTATAATACTCACTTTAGTGGGCAAGTACACTCAGATCAAGGTTAGTCATTAGTTTTTGACCGAATGCAGTCAGCCAATAAGGTGACCATGTTTAAAACAACTTCACATTTTCCAGAAATCTTTTTTTTTTTAACTTTTTTTTTTAAACTTAGCAAACAGTCTTCACACTCCTTCAATTCATGATGCACAGGAGGAGGAAGAGCATCCAGAGAGGGTCGATCTGTCCGTCTTCCTCTCCTCCCATCTTTAGCGCTCTGCAGTAACAGCACAGATTAACCACGTGACCTCTACTTCCTCGGCTTCATTTCCATCTTCACCATGTCTGAGAACTCTGCGAGGCAGGGAGGGAGGGAGGGAGGGAGGGAGACTGTGATAACAAGTGTGCTCTATTGTAAATCTACAAAACAACTGTAATATGCTGACATTATGATTACAGCACCTCTGCATCACGCTGAGCTCATTAGCTGTTTAAAAACACTTTGACGGAGACATAGCAGAGAAGTCAGCTGACATGTTTTCTATTTACTATACAAAAGGTTGTGAGTGACCAATCTGTCCCTCACACATGTAGAGTTACTGACTGCTGACCCTTAGTGGTGACTAGAGGCCAGTGCACCAGAGACTGTAAAAAGTGCAAAGAAATCAAATTTACAAAGCCGTCACCTCTGTAGTTGATGCGACCGTCTCCGTCGGCGTCGACAGCCTGGATCATGGCCTCCGCCTCTGCATCAGAGAGAGGAGCTGACGGGGCTGCAGTCGGTACAGTCGACAGAATGTATCTGCAAAAAGAGAAATCTATCAGCTTGAATGTATGTTTGTTTTCGTTATTTGTCTTTGGTCTGTATGTCACAGACTGTAGCCATGTAAGAAGTCTTCTCTATATTCCTACCTCTGCTAGTACTACTAATTCTAAGTAATAAGATCCAGAGTCTAACTAAATATGTATTCGAGTGCTAGAAACATACACTTAAAGGACAAGGCTGACATAGTTCCATATTTTTATTTTTTGTGTACAAATCCCATGAGAAGGGAAAGACTGTGTGTATCCAAAGCCGAATATATCTTATTTCTCTGCGCCACAGAGCTCCGTTGTTAAACCACTAAAAACACGTCAGTGAACCGTGAACACACACACTCTGGAGTTAATTTGGACTCGGTCCCATACAAATACTCACCAGAACACCAAATGTTGATTAATCCACTGCTGGAAATAGTCCCCGACAAATGCAATATTTCTTCCCTGTTGGAATGACGTTTGCTAAAATCTACAGTGGCCGGCTGTTTAAAAAAATTACCGAGCCTTCTCTTTTAAATTAAACTGTATTTGTGACACATTTGAAAGGATTTACATCTTTAGTCTTATTATTTTCAGTCTTGTTTTAAGGGCGCGCAGGGCTCATACTTGATCTCGTTCCACTCTATGTAGCCGCTGCCGTCCTTGTCGAGCGTCACGAAGGCCTTCCTGATGGCCGCCTCTTTTTGCTCTGAGGTCTTGAACTGCCTCATGTACTCCAGGAACCTGCTGTAGTTGAGGTTTCCTGCAGAGAATCACAAAAGACGACATCAGACAGTTACCATCATCATGACTCCTCATCACACGCACACACACACAGAGTGTCACCCTGCGCTGTCATCTCCCTTGGCATGCGGCCGACGTCCTGCCCTGTGAGAGAAGCGCCCGTGGCTACAGCCACCTTCTTCACCTGCGGCCGGAAGTCGTCCTCCATGTTCTCCAGGCGCGCCCTGAGCTGGACACAGTTCAACAGCCACTGGTTGCTTTTCACGATAAGATTTTACGTTCCAGTTGTAAGATCATTATAATTCTATTATAAAATACGCTTGAGAAGATTGATAACACTCATTGATAGTACTCATGGCTGTACGTTGAATGTGAAGCTCCAGCCAGCAGCCGGTTAGCGTAGCTTAGCACACACTGTAAGCGTAGAGCAAACGATCGCCGTTTTATCTGGGCTCCAGCAGTATTAATTTCCACCAGAGAGCGAATAAGAGTGTTTTCCTAAATGTTGAACTACTCCATAAATAATTATTCCTTTCTCTCTTTCGTTTACTTCCTCACTTCCTTCGTTCTTTGTCTTCCTTATTTTCTTCATCTCATTCTGGTTTCCTTCTTGTATTTCTATGTTCTGTCCTTGCTTCAGTCCTTTTCTCTTTCCTCTTTCTTGGCTGACTTGGAAGCTTGTAAATCATCACAAAACGTTGCCTCACTCCAAATCAATACGACCTCAGTTACCTGGCTACTTGCTTAGTCATAGCTCGGTTACTCATGCCGGGGTAGGTCATGGATATTTTGGGTCCCCATCTTAATAACGTCTGTCAACGCTGATCCCAGAGGACGTGTCAGTTCAGTGTGTGAGTACCAGAGACACAGACGGAGGGACTGCAGTTTAGCATCGAAATGGATGTAGTGAATCAGTATTGCTGTGTTTCCACTGGTTGTATCATAACCCCGATTTCACACCATCATTTGTACGTCAAGAACTCTCTTATCAAGATGAATGTTTTCCTTTTCTCATTGGCGAGAGGTTAAAAAGGCCCGTCCACGGGTCAAACGAGACACATTCTGCACTCAGTCTACGTGTTCTGAAGCGGAAAAAGCCCAACAGCTTGTTCACAACTTTGACATATTAGCACAATGACAGCAGACGAGATAACGAGTCTAACAACAGGCAAAGCGGCTCTATAAGAAAATATTCATTAGCAGTTACAGACCAGTCACCAGGTCCGTCCCATCTACCTTCCCCCCCTTTTCAACATTATCCCGTCTAGTGCTACTCACCAGATTCAAGGCTTCCTGGTTCAGCTGACCCTCCCCTGTCTTTGCCTCTTATATATGGGAAGGATGTAGCCACCAGTGGCCTTGCACCTGTCTTGCTCTCCCCTGCGGAGCCATTCTCCATTAAAGCCTTGGCTCCGGCTGCTGCGGACAGGACACATCTCTCCAGATGTACTCGAACAAGAGCCCACATGAGGCGTGGCTGTCCTCCAGTTCAACCCCATCAACAGGCTTAGAGATTATCAGGGATATTTTTGCAGTGAAAACTGTTGTGCACTAATGTGTTATCCCTGAGCACATCAGTGCTGCGAGGTTTCATAAATAACTGCTGACAGCTACAGCACAGCAACATCTTAACAGCCACTTCACCCGTAGCTGCCATCCTTATTTTGAGCCAAGGAGACACACAGGTCCTCCTCCAGCCAGACATCTCCCTTGGCTTCTTCTCTCAGCTGCCACGTACTGTATATGGCTCAAAGCTCTGTCAGAGCCTGAGCCAGGGACACTGCACTCCTGCCAGGGCCTCACAGTCTCTGAGAGTCCGGCACAAAGTTGACTGTCACCATATCTGTCATGGCCCCGTGGACTTATGTAGTGTGTGTGTGTGTGTGTGTCTGTTTTGCGTGATATGTTTGTGCTTCCTTTGCGTGTCCAGTGTTTCCTTCCCTGGTGTGGTTCCCTCCTTAGTTGGTCATGCTTCCTGCCCTCGTTAGTGTCCCTCTGGTGTTGATCTGGTCCACCTGTTCCCAGTGTCCACCTGTGTCTGTTTCCCTCGTTCTCTTGTCGGTCCATTGTCACCTTCATGTGTGTGTGTCTCTGCCTGGTGGTCGTAGATGTTTAGCTGTTTGTCTTCTGGATCCCCTTGTGTTTTCGCTTCCTCCCCGCGCTCTGTTCCCCACTTGGACTCTCGAGTAGCTGCCTCATCTGCCTGTAAGTGTCTTTGTGCTAATAAACCGGACTTGCTCCCCCTTCCCCTCTGCTGTCTGCATTTGGGTCCTCTTTCCTGCCTCCGCAATCCCTGTGCCTGACAATGTAGCCCAATCGGAGCCTCACGACTTTTTGTTTTGGCCATCCATCTACTGTATATTTCTATCTATATCTATCTCTCTACATATCAAATTATCATTTTCAAGTCATGGCTCTAGGAATGGCAATATCTGTCTCTAGGCATTCTTTGTGTTTAGTGCTAATTAGCTTACTAACTAAGAGCTTATTACCTGCTGACGTCTACATAACATCCTGTCCACTGCATTTGAGCAACATTTTGTCGCTTCTGTTCTCTTCTCTACTTAAAGTGTTTGAAAAAGAAGAAAACAAGGACTGTATTCATTCATCTGGTCTCTCCTCTTTAACTTCTTGAACCTGAAACTTTCTTTCACTCCTTCTCATTTCTAGGACCATGACCCCACGATGTGATTTACTGTTGTTTTCAGGACATGTTGGGCTACTCAGCGGCTAGTACTGCGCACGTTCAAGGTGCAGAGCACTTTGTAGCTGACCCTTCCTGTAATCCGATGTCAGAGATGAGCTCTCTATCTGACCCTTAGCATCTGTAGCTGCCCTTGAAAGGCGAGAAAGTGCAGGCTGAGAACCCGAGTCTGTTCCACACACACAGCAAAACCACTTTAATCAGAAAATCACCATTAAGGTGATGAATCACTTCAGTACGACGAGGCCCGGCTCCCTGCCAGCATCACGGCAGGCACATAACACACTCGCACACAAGAAATAGGGCTCTGCAGAGAAAGTCTTGTTCTACACAGTTATATAACCGAGTTGTGTGTGCTAGCATGCGTGTTAAATAACGTATGAGCAGTGAAACACATCTACGCAATTGTGCACGACCCATGATGCTGGGTTTGATATTTGTGAGACTGTCTGACAACTGTGTTCCCTCGAGAAATTATTTATAGAAGAACACCGTCTACAGTCCTGCTGAAGCCTCAGATGCTGCTGGGATGAGTTGGATTCCTGCAGTGTATCGATCTGAAACCAGAGGTCCTACCGGAGCCCCACAGGCCGCTACAGTCTGCCTTCATGATTCTGCCTTCATGATTCTGCCTTCATGATTCTGTCAGGGACTCTAGATCCAGAGCGGCAGCACGTTGTGAAACATGTCTTACATGCTGGATGTGAGAACAGACTTTTACAACAACCTGTCCTTCTAGAAACGATCCTCCCTGCTCTGGATAACCCACGCGAACAGATGTTGCTGTTTGAGCTCGAGAACAACGCAAACACAAGGATATTTGGATGTCTGGATATTTAGAAACCATGGGCCTGGAGGGTGTCTTTAGGTATTCTCTTGGATGTATTTTTTTTTTTTTGTGGGGTTAGTTTTATATACACTACATGGCCAAAAGTATGTGGACTCAGACCATTGTGTACTTTTGGTTTGAGGCTGTTCCATTGAAGGTAAATCTATTGAGTGTGTTTCTCTGTTTTATTTTGACTTTGTTCTGTTTCTTGATTTGCTGCACTGGTCTGTAGTGCTCACCTGTGCCTTGTCTCCTGGTTGGTCCCCGGCTTATTTATACTACTTCCTGGCCCTTGTCTGTTCATTGTTTTGTGTTGCTGCTCTAGTTTCGTAGTGGATAGTTCTCTGCCTGGGCTGCACCACTGAGCTTGTGTCCATGTTCCTGCTGTGCCCTGTGGATGTACCTCGTGTTCTATATCTCCGGACCTGGACTTACCTGCCTACTCATCTGTGCCAGTATCACCTGCTTTGTAAGCCTTTGTTTCATTAAATCTTCAACCAGCTCCGGTCGACCGGTGCAGTCAGCGTTTCCTGCTGCCTCCATGCCTCGCCGTAACAAAATGAGTGCTTCAATTATATTTTAGACACCAGTGTGCTTGTGTTTGTCCCTTTTCCTCTTTTCAAGATGACAGTGTCCCTGTACACGAAGCCAGCTCCATAAATAAATGGTTGTCCCAGTTTGGTGTGGAAGAACTTGTCCGGCCTACACAAAGTCCTGACCTCACCCAGCACCTGGGTTTGGTCACCCAGCGTCAGCGTTGGACCTCACTGATCTTATGGCTCAATAGGAGAACATCCCTCTACATTTTGTTTCTTCCCATCTAAAGAGGAAATGTGATTGTCTAACTTACAGTTTAAAACCTGAGCTTCATCTTAGTCCCCTCTTAACTAGATCTGGCACATGTTGACACATTACATATCCAGAAAATCTGCCTATTCGCTGCTTGAAACAGGAATTTCACACACAGGCGACACAGTTTTGTCTGAGCTCTTATGGTTCTTCCATGCTTTGAAGGAGACGGTTCTCAAACACGTCACCACAGAGGGTTTTACTGAATGAAGTTGGCATCCTGAACCATTGTGGAGAAAATCATGTAAAACAGTAAGTATCAGCACAGCTACATACAGCCTTCACTGCATGTGCATACAGCACACTACAGCGTGCTTGTGTATGACCACAGTTTAAGATCAAGTGAACTGTTTGTGTCAGGACGCTTTTATCGAGGATTTATCTTTTTTCTTTTTTCTGGGACACACTTTGAGTCAAGTGTGACTGTGATGCCATTGATCTGTAGGTTCAATATTCTCTTTTGGCGTGCAGACCGATGACGGTGACTGCTGCACGTCGCTGAATGATGGACACTTAAAAACAAATCTTTCCATTGCTGTCACTCTCGCTGCCCTTTATTGAAAAAAGTATATTTAGCATGAAGATAAGTGTAATGGTCCCATTAAGATCCCTCAATTAAGTGCTGAAGGATCCTTCCACCGAGCGTCTGAGCCTAATTAACATTGACTCCATAAAGACCCATTCAGCCGAGGCGTCACATTTAACAGACAGACATTAGACAACTTCCTAATGATGCAAAGCTGTATCATGTCCTGTGACACTACTGCAATGTGTGTGAAAATATGCCGAGTACATTTCAGTGTAATACTACCAGCCACCCACTCCTCAAAAACACAGTCGAATTATCACCGTTCTAACGGTGTCGGCAGAAACGCTTTCTAAGTGTTCATGGCAGAGCTGTTGTACTGGATTGCATTAGATTGTAAAGGTGTGTAGGCCATAAAGGGTCACAAGGTAAAACAATTTGGCCACTTTGTACACTTTTGCCTCATCAAAAGCCTTAATAGCATCTTGCATGGAAGTAGCTTCCAGCTGTCTTTCTATTGGACATTTATTTTATTCCTGAATTCTTCTCATGAAACGCAAAGAAACAAAACTATTAAACTGCTTTAATTATATTACAATTGGTGTGATGGAAGAAGGACTGGTGGTAAGTCACCTGTACCAGCGTCTTGTGGTCAGTTTATCCCCCAAAAAACACATTTGCCACTTTCTACCAAAAAGATACAGCAGTTCCTTTGAAACCTGTTGAGGTTCACAGAAACCTGAACATTGTTTTTTCATTGTTGAATTAGAAATTTTTATTTATTTATTTATTTATTTTTACTAGAAAATTTCAGTTCAGCGAAATTCATTTCACCTCGCCTCTGTTGGGATGGAGGCTGGAAAAATAAAGGCAAAGATTTTAGAATAGAATAGTTTTATTGCCACTTGTGCAAGTAAAACAGGTACACCCGAATTCTTGTGTGTATTCCTCTGAGTCAGCTGTGACGAGATAAAAAGGTGCAAGAATCATTTGTAAACAACTTACAACGCAAGTGCAAAACCTAAACACATATATACATTATATATGTATGTATTTATATATATGTCCAGCGTGTGAGTGGGTTGTGGAAGGAGGTTCCCTCTTTAACGTCCTGTGCCACCAGCCTGACAGCAGCAGGATAAAAGCTGACGGGCCTGCGGTGTCTCAGGTTGTAACCTCAGTCCACCCACTGGAACACGGCATGATGTTTGTCCCTGAGGATGCTGTGTGCCTTCCTCCTACAACGCTGATGGTGCATGGTGTCCGTGGAGGGGAGGTCGGAGCCGATGACCCTCAGTTTTGACCGTCATTGCTGGAAACTAGCTGGGGTAATTTGGGTGAACCTTTAACTAAAAATCAAGTTTATTTAGTGAAGGCAAGGCAAGTTTGTCTGGCAGTTCAATGTGCAATAAAAAAGGGTAATAAAAATACAGCAAAGGTAAAAGATTTACAATTTAAAAAGGCAACAATACAATAAGAGATACAAAATTTAGAAATAAACTAGTACAGCTTAATGAAATCAAATTAAAAACAATTAAAATGTTAAAAACTAAAAACTAAGAGCATACATTTTTATCCATTACTGGCTAGAATAGGTAAAGTACTTGTACTAACTTGCAGACAGTCATTGGTTTCTATTTATGCCAAATGAAACTCTTACGTTATGTCATCCTTCACAGGGAGCATCAATTTTAGTCTGTTTATGCGGCTGAAATGTCTGGATTACCTTTTAATAAAGATTCAATAAAATTACATCTTTATGCATGCACTTGGCAAAATGTATTGACTAGCAACATTATAAGGGGTTATATTTGAATTTTATTTGGTAATTTTAAATATGTGCTAACACATAATTTAGTTTCTTTCAAATTATTTGTATGACTTTTGTGGGGGTTTGTTATTGGATACTGCTGAGATGCATCAGTCACAGTGAGCCCTGACGTCTCTGTCGAGGAGAAAACTATTTTTTTGTCTTTTTATGTTACAAACAGAAAATGAGCAGTAAACACACCCATATTCTAATACACAAAGACACAGACGTGTGTGTGGTATAAAGCTTTTAGTTCAAGTGAGGGCTCTTTAAGTTTGTACACTATAATACCGTCTTGTTCTAGTTGCTTTATATTTTGCTGGGTTGTAAATGGACACCCATTCCAACCAAATTTTAAAAATGTACATTTAGCACTCTAATTTATTTGTCCCCTCTCAGCCTATAGGGCAGTGGAGTCCATCCAAGGGAGCACAAGATGAATTTATGAAAAAGAACATTTTCTGTTGGTTGTCTTAATTTTTCTGACACATCTTTGATTTTTACTTTTGTCTTTGAAGGACTGGTTACTTTCACCTCTTCAGACCTCTAAAACTCCAAACTGTACACGTCCACACTAAGGCCACGTGGTGAGGGCTCAGGGGTAACCCGTGTCTCATATGAAGGAGGCCACAAGTCAACCAGGTTGGAAACCACTGCTATAGAACATGCTTAGACCCATGTAGCATTATAATATACTGTGAGAGCCGATATTAATGTAAATTAAAATCCATTTACTAAATATCAACTTTTTGGCAACAGTAAAGGCTTTAGAGCCTTTGAAGCTGCATCTCAAATGTCAGCTTCTCAGGAACCATTAATCACAGCATTGTTTTCAGGTTGACCATGAAGCAGTTTCCAATGTATCCAGCACTGTTCTGACAGGGTTTCACAAAGCCAAGCAGTTGTAAAATGCTCTTAGTCAACAGAATAAAAGCCAACTTCTAAACTGACATAAAAGTGTTAGTCAGAAGCCCAGTGGAGCAGATCCAGGCTGATCTGAGTCCAGAGGCAGGCGCTTTCTTTACAAGCCCCACAGTGAAACCAGAGAGGAGGAGCTGAGCATGTGCAGCTGCCCGGGCGCAGAGTGGCCGAGGCTCCGGAGGGAGCCGTTAAAGCTGGGCCCCGAGCCTGCCCCCGGCCCCTGCTACAGTCCCTCATCTCCCGCCGGGGACAGCTCTGAAATGTGGGGTGAGGATGGAGGTAGACGGGGCGTCTGTGTGCGCGGCTATTTACATGCCACCGGTGTAATTGCATTTCTGCGTTTGTCGACACGAAATGGACCGATGCGCAGAAATGGCTCAGCAGGATGCGCCGCTGCTCTGCGTGGGTGCAGGTGCAATCAGCTTTGAACTGAATTAGCTGATCAGAAAGTACAGTGATAGTTAAGCTGACGTAAGATGTGAAGTGACTGGAAATCACAATCCCCTGTGGTGGCGTTTCACCCCAGAAATCCATCTTATCCTCTCCGTGCTGTTTCCAGGGAAACGGCAGACATGTAACCCAGTCTGTCAGAGTAGAATATGACGTGACGAGACGGTGAAACGAGGGGAGGAGGTGAAGTGAATAGATTCCTGTCAAAGAAATCAAATGTCCAAAAATAGGAACTTGTATGTCAAATATAAACTGTGTCCTTCCACTGGGACTCGGTTAGAAAGTAAATACAGCTGAAATGGAATCGCTCCATGCATCATCCTCTCTTCATTCCTCTGCTCTCGCTGTCTCTGCAGGTAGCTGAGAGAAGGCTCACAGTAAAAGTACAAAATGGTGATCAGGTTACAGACTTATGTCATGGTCATGGTCACTAATGGTTTAGTCGCCTTCTCTCCACCGGCTGCAGTAAAATGTCTTATTGGATGCTTAATGTAGTCTTTAACGTTGTCGCACATCTACAACAGGTGCCCCTTCAGTTTTAGCTTTGGTCTGCGTCTGAACACAGGTGCAACGTTTTCGATTGCAATTTGGGAAAAATGAAGAGAAGAATAAATGAAATAAGTGTTGGTTGTTATAGAATAAACAATAGTAATAATGTGAGAGGCGTGCAAAGATGCTGGTGAGCAATAAACGGTGGAGTCAGCATGTGAATATCTCCCTCCTTTTATTGTGTTTGTCATTGCAGAGGCCTCAACTTGGAGCTGAGCTTTCAGGCGGAGAGCTGGATGGATGTGACCTGGACCAGGACTGCAGAGGAGCAGTTCACTGGGCCGGACTGGACCTTGAAGCTGGATCACAGCTACTCTGATGACCTCTGGAGGGCGAGAGATGGAGCTAGGTGTTTGTCATGCCGACAGCTGGAAGCGGTGCAGAAAGCTTTAGAATTTCAAAAGGAAGAACAAAAAGTGAAACGGACGTGCGGAATATATCGGCTGGCCTTTGCCCACTTTGGTCCAAAAACCAATCTGGCCGTCGTCTCAAGGCCACTTGGGGGCTTGTGTGAACAGTAGGATTAGAGTGGGGCTGGTCCAGAGAGCCTTCCCCTGGTGCTACATCACAGCCATGCTGCTCTGCCTGCAGACAGACAGACAGACAGATTTCAGCTGCAGCCTTCAAATGAAACGTAACGAACAAACAACATAGAAAATGTGTCTTTTAAACCGCAAAAACCAGATTCCTGCTCCACATCCTCCCACACTACCCCTCCGTGTTGAAGCAGCACAGTAGCCTCTCCGCAGCCTCCACGCCCCCTGCAGACGGAGCTCCGTAATTTCAGCTGGAGCGCATCGCCGAGCAAGATGGCGCCCCTGCCGTCAGCACCGCGGACAGCTCCCCGCGGCGCCGACACGGAGACGGACGCTTGATTCGCGTTGTGTTCAGTCGCAGGGTGTCACGTGTCTGTCCGCGTTCGCTCGGGGCGACTGCGTCCAGGAGCTGCGGCTCTCTGGTGAACCCCGCACCGAGCAGCACTCTGCCTCCTCCGCTGCAGCAGATGTCGGAGTCCCGGAGGGAATAATAAGAGCGGCACGCAGGGGCCGGTCCGGGCCCGGAGACATGAAGCTGGCTCCCACAAGTAGCGCTGCTTAGTCCGTCGCCCTCGAAGCCCCGCAGCTGCGAAGATGCTGGTCCTCCTGCTGACGGTGTCCGCGGCCGTTTCCAGCCGCGGATCGGCGCTCAGCTCCCGCTTCAGCTCAGGTGAGACCCCGCAGACGATGCTGCTCTCTGTGGTTCCTCCATCTGCACACAGGGTGCAGCCCTCCTCGTCCGCAGGGTGTGTGCGGTTCTTTCTTTTGTGCATAAAGGGGAGATGGAGAAGGGTCGTGTTCACGTCTCCAAACCTTTGTGTTCCGCTCAGTTTAAAGGTGCAGTGAAGTGAAGGCGAAAGGTGTAGAGGAAGTCCTCTAATTGGAGGGGGGGGGGGGGTATCCAATTAGTCCTGGGAAAGAAGAGGATTATGGGATGGTGCCTCATTGTGTCTCACATCTTGGTAAAATACTCAGAAAACACTGTAAAGCAGATTCCTGTTTTTTATGCTCTGGAGCAGCTGTCATTCAGGTGGTTTCTATGGCAACCGAGAGGTGCAGCAGTCCCCCGGTGAATAAAACATTGACTCGGTATATGGACATGGCAGTGAGGGCTTTTTGTTTTTTGTTTCCTCATGAAGTCGCCACGCGGGGCTCAGCCTGCCGTCGAACAGGAGCCACGAAACACGCTTCCTTCTCTCTTTAGCTCCAGAGTAGGAACCAGGGTTTGACCCAAGATGCTGAAATCACAACTGGGGTCATTTTAAAGGAAAATCCTGTAACTTGTAAACGTGGCCATTCTGACTATGGGCCATTCTGCCTTTACGCTTTGCAGTCCATCGTAGAGATTCAGGAAGTGCGGACTGTGGCGTTGGGGCAGGTAGCAGGAGCTTCCTAAAGCTCTCTCCGATTAGACCTTTAAATTTGACAAAAACTGACTTCAAGATTCTTCTGTGAATTTGGTTTGAAGGAGCGAATGGACATGCAGTCAGGGGCGATTAGGTGGCTCACTGTGGGCTTCCCATTTGTTGAGCAAAAATACCCAAAATGCACTTATTTATGTTGATCTTTGCTGATTTTCATGGTTTTTTAACTCAGCTGAATATTTTATCTGATTATCAGACAAAACAAGCTATTTGAAAATGGGCATTTTCTACTATTTCCTGACCAAATGATTAATGGGTAAAGAAATTAGACTTTGATCATGAAGATAATCATTAGTTGCAGCCCTACATGTTATGTAGTGTTGCTCCTTTTTTTTTTAAAATAAACCCATGCGAAGTAGTCGCCTTTTGGCTGGACAGCGCTGCAGCTCGTGGGTCAGATTGTGCCATATTTTGATTGTGAATGTGTGTGTTGGAGGAGGCATCAGCTGTGCAGATATGTTTCCAGTCTAGTGATGATCTCATTGAAGGGGTGATGACGTGGGGGTGAGAAAATGAAAGTGTGGAGGCAGAGAAGTAGCCTGATGGAGATGAGAAATGCGAGAGAGAGAGAGAGAGGTACTTGTCCTTTAACCTGGATCTTCCTCTCGTGCCAAGGAATGACGGCTGCGTTTGGGGCGGGGCCCAGTGAAGGCAGGGCTTAGTCTCCGTGGTGGTGGAGGGGCTGAGGTTTACTGGCAGCGCTGGCTGGTTTCCAGAGACCCAGGTTATCCATTTCATATTTCTCTGTGGGCTCCTGGCTGTGCACACAGAGACACACTCTAATTATATGGACACGGAGCAGACGAGGAAGCAGGACATGGTGTGTTTTGAAAGCCCAGTGGACTTCCCTCTCTCCAGGCCAGCGCTAAACTACCCGGTCCAGGAGGAGCAGGTAAACCCAGGGGAGTAGAGAGCAGATGTGCATATCTGGGGGTGGGGTGTCTGTGGGTCTTTGCTGTTCATGCAGAGAAGAAACTAGGCCACAGTCAAAGCACAGAGGTGGGATTTGATGGAGGACGAGAGACAGTAACTTGAAGTTGCACCGTTTGCAAAGTATGTACTGTAGAGAAGGTGGTGACGTGTTGGGTGCAGTAGAAGCGCACAGTATAAATGATGTACGGCTGGAAAGCCGCAGAAGTGGAGGGCACGAAGCTCTGACCATAAATTGCCATTTACAGCAAATTGAACAACCTCTAAAAGCTGCCTCCTCTGATCTACACCTCGAAAACCTCCTGTTAGGAACAACACCCCAACGCTCGCATCTGAATAGATGAAAGGACTGCAGTGGTCTTCAGTCGTGAATATCCGACGGCAGGATTTGCTGTTTCTCTTTCTGTGGAACGGCTTGTTCGGAGCACAATCACTTCTGTGTTGACAGGCCCAGAGTGTCTTAGGTTCGGCTGCTGCAAACATCCTTCTGATTGTTAATAGCTTCTGCACTCAGAGAGCGTCTTAACGTGCACGCGTGTCTGTGAGAATCCGGGAGAATAATAGCCTCTGATTGCATGAACAACTACTTTTGCTGAAGGAAGCAGACTCCGACTCGTACGTCTCCACCTCCCGTTCAAATTCATTGGTTCACGCTGTTGTGATGGAGGTGACTTCCTGTTGAAGGAGGAGGATGTAAACATTCTAAACACGGCCACAGGCTCCACTTTGAGGCTTTAATGACTTGATGCAGCACAAAGACGCCATCAACGAGGTGACGCTTGTGCACAGAGCAGTTCGCCACTTAGCATCTGCCACTCTGTGTCTCTAAACTGCTGAGATTTATCGAACGTCACCATTTAAACCTGATCGGGGATCAATACTTCTCATGTTACTGAGCTTTTTAAAGTAGTTTTATGTAAAGAGGCTGCATCTGTTTATATACTGCCGATCAGAAATGGGAATGAAACTGACAATTTATTATTGTTATTGCTTAATGGGGAAATTAATTTCTCAGTTAATCAAATCTTTGTTGAGTCCATAAAATGTCTCAAATTAGTGAAAAATGCAAAGGTGGCTTCTTCAGGTTGCTTGTTTTGATTGATTAGTTATAATTTACAGTGATGAAACGAGGACAAAAGCAGACTGTTCCCCCAATGTAGCATTTTTCCTTGATAAATGAATAAAGAAGAATCCATTAATCAGCCAACTGCTGCAGCACTAATCGGACCGATGAACCTATAGTGCATCGTTTAGCTTGGCTGTCCGTCTGTTGCGGTAATATTGACCGAACAGATGAGAATAGCGGCTCCCTGATCATCACGGGCCTTCAGCAAGTGAACACTGAAAAACAGAGTCGTGAAGATGATTAAATCCACGAGGAGACACAGAGGAACACTTAATGAAATAACAACGCAGTGTAATTCTTTATTGATCCTTGAGGGAAATTCTCTTTTTGTTTTCCCTGCCGCAGCGTGGACAGGTTCAGTTCTAAGGCAGCAGGGATTCAGCATCTTGCTAAAGAGCACTTGAGCTTGCTGCTGAAGGACACTCTGCCTACGTGCTGTGCTGCATCTCAGCGACATGTTGGAAATAGGTTTTCACTCTTTTAACGTGTTGCCCGTCGTGGGATGAACTTTCTGCTTTGGATCTTTTAACTTGCTCTCTGAGGGACTTGATTAGGTTTTGGAATTAAGTCTTTGCTTCTACTAAAATCGTCAGTAAACTCTGTGGAATGTGGACGTGACACAGTAAAGCATCTTTGCTGGCGTTTCCACGGGGAAGACAAACCGGGCGGTGAGCTGAAGAAGAAAGCTGAGGCTGTGTTGGTGATATCTTGTATAGATCCGTCTTGGTAACACTTTATTTGAACCCCATTAATTTGGTAGTCAGAATCAAGTTTATTGCCAAGTTTGAACAATAAACATTTCCTGCTTCCTTCTTAGCCTCTCAGCTGAGGCATTAGCGATGAATAGATTTGCTCTGCAGCGAGATGGTCTGTTACAGAGACTTTGCTCGGTTTTAGTCTGTTTGCAGCAGAGAGGCAGATCACTACGCTCAAGGAGAGTCAACACGCTGCAGACCCACGATCCTGTTTGGATTTTAATATCATTAACTTCTCTCCCATCACCTTTGTCTCCTCCGCCCTTACCCTTGTCAGCTCTACTGTAGGCAGCTCTCTTTATTTTCCCCGTCCCTCTCCTTGTTAACGTCTCTGTATCCCCATCTCTATATCTATCTATCTATCTGTCTGTCTCCATCGCTCTATGAGCTGTGCTATGGAGGCCCTCCCGCTCCCTGCAGTATCACAGCAGGCTGTTAAGCCTGTGATTTAGAGGCATTCATCGCTGGCCATGCTTGCCTGGCTGAGAAATGGGGTGATTGGCTCAGACTCCAAGTGCATCCTGGTAGAGAGAGAGGAAGGGGAAGGAGAAGATGCACTCGTCGTGTTTGCAGAGGAATATCATGCAGAGTGAAAGTGAAAGAGGAAATGAGCTTGATAGAGACGAGCTGGGCAGACCGCAGACCAGGTCTGAAGCTCGCATCCATTCACGTCTAAACATCTGGTTCCATAAATCAGACTAATTGCTAGGCCAATGGGGGGAAATGTGAGGATTATTTCCTGCATTTACTGTATATCCATTTATATCCGTTTGTGATTCAGAGGAGTCTCTATCAGGCAAAATGATGTAAACCTGATTTTCAAAAGCTTTTCGTCAAACCGCGCCTTCACACGGACTCCAAACCACAACGTTTATTTATTTATGTAGACAACATTTCAAATCCAGTTGAATCTTTTTTTCAGGAGCAAACGTTTCAGGAACACCCGCAAATACAGATACATCAAATATGTCGAGTATATCAAAAAATATCCAAACTAGTTGTAACTTACATGAAAACACTGAGACCAGACAGCCTCTGTCATTTTACATGTAACAGGAACTTCATGGGATGTACTTCTTACATATAGAGGACGTGCAGTTACTGATGTGTGTCCTCCCGTTGGACCTGGAGAGATCCACTCTGAAACATGTTAAATCTGTGTGGTGGGTGACGTGAGAGGTCAGCCCACACAGC
Source organism: Gadopsis marmoratus (assembly GCA_036023855.1). NCBI lineage: Eukaryota > Metazoa > Chordata > Actinopteri > Centrarchiformes > Percichthyidae > Gadopsis > Gadopsis marmoratus. The sequence continues at coordinate 51,529 of JAVQJF010060167.1, forward strand.
CGACATGCATCCGTAGCTCTAACGCAGCAGATCCTCCCTCAGACGTCTCCATGGCAACGCATCTCCCCGACTCAAGTGTTGTCACTCGGTGCAGGTTAACTCAGCATTTCGGAACTCTTTGAGGACATCGGGGTCTGAGAAAGTGAACAAAACGAGTCTCTCTCTGTGTGTCTTGCTCGCTCTCTCGCTCATGAGTTGCACGTGTGCAGGCAGGCACCACACGTGACGCTGCGGCAGCTGGAGGAGGTGGGCTGCTCATGTTATGATGAGATTATTAACTATAACTGTGCGTGTGTCGTTGCCTTATGCGTCGACTAAATACTTTATAATGTGCCTTCGCCGGTGACGGTGTGTGTGTACGTACATCTATATTTATACAGTAAGAGAGAGCTTCTGTGTGGGTGGATGTGCGAGTGTTTGCACCTTGTGTGACAGCATTTGCTCCAGTTTTTGCCGTTTCCCTCTTTTTTTTATTTTGCGCTCACCGATGAGCTCATCCAATATTTAGAGCATCAGTCACCGCAGCCTGGATTAGAGTGTCCTGATCACAGCAGGTCCAGTCTGGACACCTGCAGACCCCCAGATGCAGAAACACGCTCTCAATTTCAAATTTCTTCTTTGGCAAGACAAAATTTTCCATGTCAAGGTAAATGGAGAAGGAGACTGAAACGGAACCAGTACTCGGCATTGGACTTAACATTATCCTGGTGTGAACTCTCCTCAACTACGGAAGTGCGTACGAGAAACTATTTTCGAATATACCGTCGCTGCATCCTCTTGCGCTGAAACAGGCCACACAAATTCGAAAATCCCTTTAAATGTCGTTCTGAGACGATGCAGTGGTGACGACGAGTCGAGCAACGCTTTGATGACCTTATAATGAAGTCGCAGGTTGAAATCTAGCCGAACTCTCCTGTACAGTCATTTTCCACACACAACACCTGGATGGTGTTTAAATATGCCTAATAGTTATAAATAGCCTAAATAAATAGTTTCTTGTGAGAAACTTTGATACTTTTTTTTCATGCCCCCTATTTATTTATTAATTTATTTTTTGCTCATGTCCCTTAAAGGGACATTGTTCTTTTGCCGCTTAGTGTCAGTGTTGTTACACTGACATATCGTCACCTTGTAAAGTTGTTATTACGAATGTATTAGCAAACGGTTGCCTGCATCCAGACACAGAACAACATTGTATGGATTTGGAGTCATCCTTTTTATTTTAGCTCCGTTCTTGGTCTCCACCAACTCATGAGGAAAATGTCTGGCTCTTTAGCTGCTAAACGATCCACTATGTTCACCAGCTAGTTGCTAACCTTTTGTGTCTGCTGTTCGGTGGGAGCAGGTAGTTGACGGTGGATTTATCAAACCGATGCTTTTCCACTAAAGTTGCGGCCTGTAAAAACACAAAAAAACACTGTGCTGAAAGACGATCGGTTGTCTGTAGAGCTGAGGGGGAAGTGTAAGTGACAAACCAGTGACTCATTACTCATTACACATAGTCATTTGACCCATTGTTAATATAAAAACAATGATTAGCGCAGCTTTTAGTCAGAGATTTGTGCTGGCGGTCGCTAGGAGGGAGCAGTACTCGGTAAGAAGAATGGGAACTCGTGTGGGCAAAAATCAGACATGCAAAAATCACTCAGCACCGACTTCAGTCTCTAGTTATACAAACTGGGCCTATGAACATAAAATGAATCATGACATATGACTTGATGTTTTTATAGTATACATTCAGCCTGTTTTGTATTTCTACACTCGTGCCAGAAGCTCCATATAAGCTTCAACGCTTCCCGTCTGCCTCGGCGTGACTCCAGATCGTCAGTGATATAAAGCAGCCTGTACGTGCTCATCACATGCTGCCTCACACCAAACTAATTCTTATTCCGGCTCTGAGCAGGTAGCACTAAATTTGGGTGCCATTTCCTGCTAAAAGCACTTCCAATACATAATGTTCCCGGCCATAAAGCCATTTCACATGCAGCCACAAGCTGAAATGAGGCAGCCTGATACTAATAGTGTCTCCATGGCAACCGTGCTTCGAAAACCAGCGCACAGCGCGGTGGGGGGAGGGGGGGGGGGGGGGCTCTTTGGAGAGGGTCCGCTCCCTGTTATAATGCATAACCATGGCGGACATATATGCTAGCATATATCTTTATTTATTGACAACACACAG
>JAVQJF010060170.1:0-29397 GCA_036023855.1 Gadopsis marmoratus
CCCCCCCCCCCCCCCCCCCCCCCCCCCCCCCCCCCCCCCCCCCCCCCCCCCCCCCCCCCCCCCCCCAGGGTAGTGCCGGATCGATCTGAGTGAGGAGAGAAGTGAGCACTCATGCCCAGCTCAGTTAGGCTCTGCTGGCCGGTCTAATGGGGAAGAGTCATGGCGGCAGAGAAAACTGACGAAACTCATTTGGATGTGAATTGCACATAACAGGGACTATGTGCTGTTGGAAAAGCTGCACTGGGATGGATGTCAGCAAAAACGCGTTACCTTTTCACACACGTCACGCGTCTATTAGCGAGAATGATTAAACATAAACAGCTTGTTTTATACACGTGGCAAAACACGGCGGTGACGGGCACCGCTGCAAATCAGTTGTAGGCCCACAAATCCAGCCTAGAGAGAGTTAACTGGTGAAACGGTTCGGTTTTTTTTTCCAGCCATGGCCACAGAGTGTTTTTTGCATTCTGCAATTACCGGCAGAGTCCACCTTTCCTGTGCTGGATTCAAATAACATACCCACAGTCGTGATTTGGCAAGACCCTAACCCTGCAGGACTGAAATGTTAATGATTATGTCTTCAGAGCTGCACTAATCAATATGCAAAAGGTGCCAAACGGCTACGCGTAATGTGAAAGAGCACACAGGGGACAACTCCGCAGCTGCCCATCAGCCCTGCAGAGTGTTTTTAATGTATTTCAGCTCATTTATTTAGTTTTATTTATTTATTTTTGCTTTTGTTTTTTACGCCCCACAACTTTAATATTTTGGTTCGGGCCCCGTGAGGCTTTGATTAACTTTGTCCAGCAGTGTTTTCAGTGGGGAAAAACCTGCTGTACACCAACTGCTCAGCAGCAAACAGCAGACAAAGTTAGCAGATAGCTAGAGAACACTGTGCTGCCCTGACGTGCTGCTCTTTCCTTGTATTCTGCAACAGATTTCTGTTTCCAATTAGAAGCACTTTTTTCCTTTAGTACACATTGTTGTTTACTCTGATCTCAAAGTACCTTTTTCTGTTTCGTTCAAGAACGTTTTCCTTGAAACCTGTTACCTTTTTTAGTTTGTCTTTGTTTTTCTTTCAGCTCAGGTATTTGAGTTGATCATTGCCAAACCTCTCAGTGCTGGCGTGCTCATGAAAGAATCAGCAGCAGCAGTTAGGGCCCAAATCACACAGATTGTCAGAGTGTTTTGTCTGACAACATAAGAAAAGACAGAAACATCTCAACACATGTAGCAGAGTGAAGCTCGGAATGCAAGGCTGAATAATTTAGGTAAAACAAGTTGTACGTCTTCCCACCGTGAGCCTGTTTTTTCAGCTCCAATCAAGAGACAAAACAGGTTTCTATGGATGACGTTGTCACCGCGAGCCTTTGACCTGTGGACGTTCGGATCAACATTTGCACAAAACCTGATTAGAGTAACGCACGCAGAACATTTGGCCTTGAAAGACCCTCGTCGCTTTACTGTTACCATTAAATCACGCTGCCCAGAAAGGAGGATTCTAAAACCACACGAGCCATCGACCAGTTGTTGGACCAAGAGCTTGACTGTGTAATAAGAGTTGCAGTTGCTCCGTCCAGTGAGACTTGTGCTGCATTTTAAGATGGAAACCTGAGCAATTTGCTGGTGGCTTGACATAAAATACTGTATGTTTAAGTCTTTTGTCCTTGTCCCTTTTTTATCATTGTCGGTGCCAAAATAGCCACCGCTTCCCAAAAGACAAATACTTAATTTAACGCCCCAAGAAACATTGTATACGTGTGTGCAAAGTCGAGAGGCATTAAGTACACTGTAAAAGTACTTCCAAACTATGAGTACTTCAATAATTCAGTGGCCTGTGTCTCAGAAACAATACATATAAATGGATCATGTGTACATCATAGCAGCCTGGAATGTAAAGATGATTGGATATTCATTTGCACATTTTACATAATACTTCCTGTGATGGAATCAGCTTGGATACATATGTAGTCCCGTCTTCTTTCCACTATAATAAACATTATATGTCTTGTAATCAGGTTTGAGAGACTGGTGCACAAAAGCTTGGTTTCCGTGGATTGTTTCTCCTGATTAGTGAAATAGTCCAACAATGGCAAATATTCCTGTGATCATGTGCAAGCCTCCGAAAAATGATACAGTGTGAAGGGGATGGATTTGGGGGGGATAAAATGGCATGTTGCATAAACATCATCATTAACATCACAAGTACAGCTTTTCAATGGGGTGACAAAATGTTTAAATTGTTTTCTTTTGTTTAAATTAAGCCAAAATATTGACTTGTCCTGATAGAGAAAAGTAGAAATTGAACTAATGACATTATCGAGGGCTGAGTTCCAACAACCGCTGCAATGCAGCAAATACAAATTATACCGGTGTCTGACAAATAAATCGAAATGTCTGCCATGATTAAAAATATCTATTCAACTTTAGTTTTCATCGCGGCCACGTGCACCGCCCTCGCAATTGCTCTGTGTAGCCCACGTGTCAGCTAGCATTTTGTCCAACACGTCAGATGCCTTCGCACTCTTCGTAGTTGGAAACTCCAGACGAGCCTGGGATGTTTCTCCACGTTGCCCTGAGCGAATTAACCATAACAGTCCGTGAAGAGCAGCAGTAACCCGCCTGCTCTAAATGCTCTTGGACTGCTCTTCTCCACCTACAGCAAGAATCATACTGTATTCCGCCTGGCTGCTCGCCTGGTAATGAGAATTCAATACAGCCGGTCGATACAGCGATAATGGCACTCTCCGGCTCTCTAATTCTGTAAGAAGTGTACAGTATACAGAGGAGGCCGATTTGCCATTAAACAATTAGGAAGCAACGGTAAAGAGTGTGTGGGGAGGTATCCTTGTGCATATTGTTTTGTGTGACATCCCTATAGGGATTTGTAATTGTAAGAGCTTTGTAAGCTGCACAAAGCTCATGTTTCATACAGAGAGAGCAGCTCAGGTCTTTCTAACCCAGCTTTGTTAGAAAAATACTCCTTTTTAAAAACAGATAACGTGATCACTCTATTGACTTTACATCTCCAGCAGGCTGAGGAGCATCAATCTGCGACCACGCATTGATACTCTATTAATTTGCTCCAGCCTTTACTACCCGGCTCCTCGGCACACAGAGAAATTAAAGGCTGGGCCTGTGCCATGTGCATTCATCGTCACGTCAAAGCCTCTCGTCTCCATTTTATTTCGTCGTTTTTCGAGATGCAGCGCTGCTGTCAAGTTGAGCCCTTATTGTGTAGCGCCAAAGAAAGGAGGCTCGCAGAGTAAGAGTGGAGCCACATGAGATCTGTTTTGCTTAGCATTATGCCAAAACATTTCAACATTGTTCGCGTCGCCCTAAGAAGTAGAAAAGGAATCTTCAAGCCGCAGTCTTTCAGAATTATTTAGAAGCAAAAGGAGTCTGGAGGATATCTGGGTCTTATTGTAACATAGCATGGCGGAGTAATCCTGCCTTTGCTTTTGATTCCACTCTGTTTTGAAGGGGAGTGGGCCGTCTTTGTTTCATGTCTATACAAAGTCGAGACAAAACATATGCTTGGTTAGCCGGTCCAGCAGCCAGCCAAGACTGGTTTAATTATTCCATTTCTACATCATCCGCATAGACACAGAGAACAAAAACAACACTGTGGCGGGCAGCGCGGTGAATGAGGACTTGTTTGGAGGTGGAGAGAAAGTTTCCTTTTATAAAAAGGTGTCGAAACAGTATTGGCACTGGAAACTGGGACTGAAGCACATGATCACCCTGCCACGTCTGATGAGTCAGGAGCATACTGTTGAAATCAGCCCTAAGAGCTTTTTCAAGCACTGATGGTGATTATTTTTAGTTTCGGTTTGGACATTTTTGTTTAGTTTTTTTGTGGTGTAGGACAAAGCAACCGCCAGAGCAAGAGATGTGTCTTTTGGTTAAGACTGAACACCACTACAATGATGCTGGAGAAAATCAAAAGCATTGAGAGGACGGGATTCCGCTTCCTGATGCCGAGTCCTGCATTATGTGGCAAATTGAAGTTCATCTGCGTGTCCTTGTGAAAGAGGCAGGCCTGTCAACCCTCCCGTTTTCTCCCATATTTTTCCTTCCATCCCACCGTCCTCCCATTTAAATACTTTCCTGTAAATCCTGTAAAGACGCATAATTAAAACACATGTTGGCAGTGTTTCCCTCCGATACAGCAGGTGGCAGCATGTAGAACATTAGCTGCAACATGATCCGGATGACAGTGAACGGGAGAGGGATGGACACACAGTTGTAGCTGCCAAAAAAGCTAAAACTCCATGCAAGTACTTTGCCAAATGGGAGGAGGCCTTCCCTTATTTAATGAAAAGCAAAATCGGGCAAACTTGAGTTTTTTGCAAAGTGTGCCCTTCAGATTTTCGTCTTGCACATTAGCCAGCATGAAAAGTCTTCCAAGCACAAGAGGCACAAGACAAACCTTGTCGATGGTGACATTTGTGACAGGAAATGTTTCGGGGGCAGATCAGGTGACCAAAGCTGAGGTGAAGATGTCTTGTCTGCTTTGCGCCAAAAATAATGTGGCCTTCAGCTTTTGTTTTCAACCGTAGCCTAGCAACTGTCACAATGAGATGAATGCATACTGTGTACATGTCTCATTCAGGCAATGCGTACTGTAAATTAACAGGTATGTCCTGAATGTATACACCCTTCTGTGTTTTCATTTACGGGGGTTGGGTGGTGGGAGCCGCCAGAACATTAGCCTTATTTTTAAATTCCAGTGTTGACAGTTATGGAAATCGGTGGGGCCGACAGCTTGGTGGCGTTGACTACCTGCAGCACTGTTTAGCTGCAGCTACCGTAGCTGGCAATCTGCAAGTCAGTCTCAATAGTTCTCCAAGCCGGCTGGCTTTCCACCTGTTAGCGACGTAGTCCAGCCACCACTGTGTGTCATCATGTCACGTGACTTGCAGTGGCAGCTGATTCCAAAAGTATTTAATAGTACTGAGCCAATTTTTCTACATTTATTTACATCCCGACTCTTGGCGATGGCGTCTTCATGTATGACATGGTTCCTGTTGTATTGGTGGCCTTACAGCGTGCAACTTATTTAAATATTAAAATTCGACCTTTTCTATGCAATCCAATAGATGCAGAGACAGCTGGGGCTGTAGCCACAATGAGCCAAACGCCCAAAAGCCTGGCAGGTCTTGTAAAGACGGCTAGAGTCTGACCTCAGAGTCACTGCAAATGTGGCTTCTGTGTTGTGTTTGTGAATACATTTTTGATGATGTGTATATAAAGTGCGGACAGATTCAGATCGATCTCCAGGTTCCCCTCTTGTTAAGGCGGTAGATAGTGCTTTTCTAAGGGTATCCAGTGTAGCAGGGTGCTTAATTGTGTTCCTGACTGCTGAGAATCTCTTAAGGTGGTGTTCTTTTTCCCCCTGTCTTCTTTCTGGAGTGTTGGAATGCCGCATCGTGCGAAACCCGGTGCGCTATCACGACCATTAAGACAGCACAAAGCGAGGCCGGCGTTGACCTCAGTACTTTTGGGAGAGCAGCATACACCGACATCCCTGCGCTATGAGACAACACTAAACAAATGACATCGGGAGGAAGCATTTGTCAGTTATTCTTTTGCATCATCCTCCATGCTGTGATAGAAAGGCAAACAGCAAATCCCTTGCTTTCTCACACTGATCCACCAGGAGTGATTTTTGCGATTTGGGAATGTTAAGGTTGCTTCTCTGTCTCTGTAATTTCCAAAACATAATCACCGCGTATTCTCCATGGTGCTAATGAGCGATGATCAAAGTGTTGTAATCATAGGCCACAGAGCCAGGCTGGATGGGGGAACCAACAGGATTAATACGCAGCAATTACGCTGCCATGCAGGCCAACAGTCCAGCCCCGTGTTAACTGAACACGTTACATAACAGGATGAGGGTCATGTGATGAGATTAGCGTGGCGCCTGCAGGGGAGTGTTTGCTATATGCCTCAACATGATGTGTAGTGCAGGGGCTCGATGGAAATGGTGTAATCTAACACTTAGGGGGTGGGGAGGGGCTCAGAAATGGAGGAGGGTATTAGTAATGTTTCGCTTTGCTCAAGGGAGGGCAGCCTGACCTTTTTTTCCCTACCACAGAAGTTATATTTTCTCTCATCCTTCCTTCGTGAGGTTTATTATGTGTATATATATGTGTGTGTGTGTATAGTTTGATGCCTGCCGGTTTGTTCTGTTCTCGCTTTGTGCTTCTTGATTTGCTGCACCTGTCTGCAGCGTTCACCTGTGCCTTCTCTCCTCGTTACTCCTCGGCTTATTGCTTCCAAGTTCCTGGTCGGTTCGTTGTTTTGTTGCGTTGCTCTAGTGCCTACTTTTCCTGATACCACTGTACGTCTGCCTGGACGGCACCCCCGAGTTTTGTTTCCATGCTCCTGCTTTGCTCGGTGGACGTGGCTTGTATTCTTTGTCTCTGGACCTGGGCTTACCTGCCTACTTATCGGTGCCAGCATTATGTGCTTTATAAGTCTTTTGCTTCATTAAACTCTTCATCCAGCTTTTGCGTCTAACTGTGCTGTCTGCATCTTGGGTCCGTTTCCTGCTGCCGACATGCCTCAGCGCAACCTGTCTTTGTCTCCGCTACTGCTCCACTTTCTTCATCACAATCAAACAAGTTGCTCAAGTTTTGAAAAAGAAAACCCGTAGATCTTATCTGTATTATTTATTGTATACCGTCTCCGGTAAAGCGGGCTTTTTCTTTAACTAGTCACAGCCACTCTCATGTTGACCGGCTGTACAGTTTAAAAGTTACTAATATGTAATCACAAGTCCACGGTGATCTGAAAATACACACTTTATCGCTCGTCCCTTCGACAGTTAGCCGTACTGCAACCAAGACCTTTTAAAGCTGCGTTTGCCTACTTGGCACTTAAAATGTCAGGATATCGATGCGGTGTGAGCAATTCTGAGCATGTTAGTATAACTGTGTTTCGAGTACAGCCTGAGGGCCACTAGCATGGAGTAACAAACTTAGTCTTATTAAAAAGAAAAACATAAGGCTCAGCAACCCCCCCTCCCCACCCCAATTTCTTTTTTATACAGTCCCAATTACACTTATCACTCTAAGCATAATCCCCAGCTCCTCACAGTTAAGCCCTTGTTTTGACATTGTTACTGTACCCACAAACACACTGTCGAGCGTCTCCTATCCTCATCCCATCGGGATTCGGATGCACGGAGACACGCGGCACTGTTTTCATTAAGAAGTTCTGGAGCCCTTCAGGGCAAGGTTTGCATAATGAGTTGTTTTTACCTTTAATATGCTTCTTAGACACTCAAATGAAGTGCAGAGAAAGTCTGAGTGGATTTGATTTATGTGCATGAAACACTGGCCAGATTGTCTTATGGTCTGAAAGTAATGCGATACAAGGTCTTCCTGTTGCTTTGTAATGTAGTGTTTGTGTGGCACGCCGACCGCCTCTCATGTTTATTTATGATGTTCTGAAATAGTCATAAAGTGTCACTACATTTCTGCGGTGTACTTGTTGCCCACATTTCCCCAACGTACCAGGGCCGACAGCTAGAGCGCCATCGGCTCCTCTCCGCAGCAGATGACCTATAGTTGCGTCCAACTTGCTCTGAATTAGCACTAAGTGGTCCAATCACTGCTCACCTGTCAGTTAATTGGAAGCACTTCCAAACTGATCTTCAGCTGAAAACTATTTAGAGGGTCCTTTAAGGCCAATTAGCTGCTCAAAGCGACTGGTGCCCGGTGAATTGGGTGTAAGACACTCCAACCTTTCAGTGGCATTCAGGAAAGGAAAATCTAATGTACATTTAATTCCAGTGTGCACCTAATTAATGCTTGACTTGGCTAAGAACAATGTTTATCCAGGTTGCTGTAGGGATGGCGATATCACTCAGTCAGTCCAGACTGAATTATCGCCACAAATATTGGGAGGAATGCTGTGAAATTTGGCACAGATATTCATGGTTTCCAGACAATGAAGTCTGATGACTTTGGCGATCCCCTGACTTCTGCTCTAGCGCCACCATGAGGTTTACATTAGTAGTTTTTGGGGAAATATGTCAACAACTATTGGATGGATTGCCCTGGACTTTTGTAGAGATGCTCATGATTCCAACAGGATGATGTTTCCTCTAGCACCACCATCAGGTCAAAATTTTCATTTGTCCAATACTTTGGTGAATTTCAAAATACCTGGAAAACTAATTCCCATCAGCTGCAGTTGTTGTTTCTTGGTGCAAATTAAATTTGAATTAAACTATGTTTACCATGCTAAACATTAGCATGCTAGCATTGTAAGGTGATGACATTAGCATTTAGCTCCAAAGTACAGCCTCACAGAGCCGTTAGCATAGCTATAGACTCTTACGCCATGTCCACACATGAGGAACTTGTAGACAGCTGATTTGATTAAAATAAATCTGTTCCGTCAGACGGGTGTGAGACAGACAGTTGAAACGTCTCCTGTCTAGACACGCCATTAGTCTCATTTCTACAACAAAGAGTGAGAAATCTGATCCCCCCCATGTACCTTTTGGCTCTCCATTATTCAGAAAAGATGACAATTTAGCCCTTAAACAGAAAATTATCTACTTTATTGTCATAAATGAAGCCAAACTGCTACCGTAAATGCCTCTTAACTTGAAACACAATCTGGGCACTACATTTGTGAAGTGCTGTAAGCCATTATAATCTTGCCGACTCTATTGAACTTGTCTTTAGTGCTCAGGGAAAGAATTTCAACACAGATATGGGAGCACGAGACGGGTAAATCCAACAGCAGCATATATGACTGCTGTGGAGGACTGCAGCTGAGTAGAATGTCAATTTGCCTTCCTCAGATAAGACATTCCGACACATTTTATTAGGCAGAGAGGACTTCTTGTGTTAATCTGGTGCAGCTTTTTATCTTGTAGCATCCTTCCTCTTCTTTTCTGCTCTCTGTTCCGTCCTCCGCCAACAGCCCAGAACATCTCGCCTTTGAATCCTTTTCAATTTACCACCTCTCTGCATAAAAGGGAAGTGAAAAGCGTGGCTACATCGAGGTATTTTTAATTTTTTTTTGCTTACACTTGATTGATTTATCACTTAAGTATACTGTTATTTTTCTGTCCTTTTTTGAGCCCAGCTTGTCGTACGTGATTCAGAAAACCTTTTTGTTATAAACTAGGGGAACGACGTTTAAAAGACATGGGCATTCACCAGGTAGAGTGGGTCTAATGAAAGACGCAATTGATTTGCATCAGGAAATGTGGGACCCAGGGTTTGACCTATACTAAAGGACAGGGCCTCAAGTAGGTAAAAATGCAGGACCTGTTATATTTTGCTTGCGTGGCGCATTTCCGCAAACAAATGCGCAATTAGTCAAATTGCCACAAATTAATTATCATGCTGAACATTTGTTGGAGACCTTGTGCAGTTGCCATCTTTGCCCAGTCGGTAATCCACCTCAGAAAGTGAGACTCGCCAGCATTTTCTCATCGTCTAGGCATGAAGCATCACAGACCGTGCACCTTAAAGTGCGGACGATATTGAATGTTTGCCTCTGACTGCCATTTGGAGTCAGCGGTGTGTAAAGTTGCCAGGTGCAGCTTTAAAAACCGTGACTCAACTTCCCAACGTGCTTTCCACACAGACAAGACACCAAAGGTTGGTGGGATAACGTGGGAGATTCCATGAGGTAGCTTCCAAAGCTGTGATCCCATTTAGCTTATTCTTTACCATTTAATGAGATTAGGGGGGAGTTTAATCACCTTTTAATCTGCTTGGGTTTCTCTGCAGCTGCTGACTGGCACCACCAATCATCTCAGTGTGAGTCCAAGTTTTCGCCCAAATCCTCCACCTCAAAATGGCTTTCATGAGAAATCAGCTGCGGTGCACGTTGTGTTTTACCCAGTGAACTTGCATTCATCACGGAGCCTTTAGACACACGTTGGCTAGACCGAGCACATGTGCACATTCGGATCACGTCAAACGGCTGCAGCAAAAGAAGAAGAGACCAAAGAAGCTTCACAGTCATTCGCCTAATAGACAGAATGTGTTTGTCTCTTGTGAATATCTCCAGACATAAATAAAGCTATGTGGGTGGTACTGCCTGAAGGGCTCCATCCTTTGGGCAAGGCATTCGTGCCCCACGGCTAGGATTGTGTAACACAAACTAATTTAGCTTGAAGTGACTCCTGACGCAGAGCAAGTGTGTCAAAATAAAGGGCCGTGTCTAACATTTTCTGACACTCTGAATGATGCGTGCATTTCGAGCTGCAGTGCAGAAATGTGGTTTCTCTGAAATTAACGTGATTTACAGGCTGATCATTTGTGCAATGATGCCATTTGATTTCTCTCGGCCTGAACAGCGTTCACAAAGAAAAAAGGGAAATGCAGCAGGGTTGGTGTTGCAAGTGTTACAGATAGTAGAAGGTAAACATGAAGTCATTAAGACCCCATTTACACCGAGCCACTTCATGCATCTTGGGGCGAACTGGATAGCTCTCAGATATTTAAAATAGGCTGCAACGGTGTACATGAATGCATCCAGGAAGCCTTCAAGACTGATACCCGAGATGCATTCCAATCAGATGTTGGAAGTGTGAAGTGTAAGCACGTCCATCTCTAGCCCTCCCAAGGACGTCACTTATCTGTCACTGGAAATAGCCGCTCGCAGAGTCCGACCACTGTGACAACAGAGCCGATGCTGAAGTGAGATTAGGCGTCATTCCTTTCTCTTCAGATAATAGAAAAAGAAATGCCCCTAGGGATTTCAACACATTCATATATAGAACGCACAACAAGCTGCTGTAGTGTCGATCTGATTCCTGATCAGTGCTGCGCCTCAGTAATCTGTGGGTGAGATATATGCATGGGGGAGGGAGCAGTGTGAGTGAGGGCCTATGAAGATGGTTTAGTTACAACCCATGTGTTTATCTGCTAGTTGGAGCTAGCTGAACTCTTGCTGTTGTAACTGAACTGCTAATACTAGTCATTATTCTTCTTGCGTTTTGCTGTGTTTTCAAGCAGTTTGTGGTTTTACAAGAGAAACGACATCAAGGATTATGACTAACCGGTTGGTTTGACAAATGTACATCTTTGTTAATTTCCCCACCTCCGATTAAAGAGCAGCACACACTGTTTTACGTGGGAACCGTGTGTCTCACACACAGCTCTTTTTGACAAACTCTGGATGCATCAACCAGCAGTCTGCCTTGAGTTATGATGAAGCAGACAGAAGAAAAAATTCTGAAGGTGAAATGTAAAAACATGAGTTTTCACGGCAGTAAAAGTTGCAGCTAATAAATAATACAGGGGTGAAGATGATGATTTCCATCTGGCCCTGGTACAAAAAGAGAAGACGGTGTGTTTGTTCCCTGAATCCAAACAAGGATACAAGGTGGAGTGTGCGTATGATCAGAAGGCCTCATGATCCATCACAATGGCAGTTACAAAATATTTGTCTTGGAGTCATTTATTCCGTTGCATGGGAAATGTATATTTACATTGTGATGTGTCCTGCAGTTGATATATGGGCCATGATTTAGGCCCAAACAGAAGGTATAGTAATTTCACATATGCTTCTAATTCTCCTTCTCAGAGAGTGAGCTAAAAGGCTGCTTGGCTGTATTAGCGGACGACTACGAATGGCGGTTCTCTGACCACACTGCCCACACCGTGGGGTGCCGTGGTAATAAGCCTTAATCTGAGGTGTTCCCCAGAGCAGGTCTGTTCTAATTAGATAATTTCTTTGGCCTTCAGTGTTCCTAGTTTTAGACTTTCCGTCTTTCAGAATCACAATTCTATGCCCCACCCAAGGGGTCACAGTGGAAATGGTTTTTTTTTAAAACTATTTTTGCATTCCCTCGCAATGCTTATTGCATTCCCCCTGATCCACAGGAACATCTTAGCGTGTTTGGCCAAAGGTATTGTAGGCAACACAGCCAATTTAGGCGAAGGCTCTGCAGGTACTGCAGAGAGGAGCGATGATATGACACTTCACATTATGCATTTGTAGCTTATTGCTCATTTCCAAAGGCCATCTCTGATAGTTTACATCCACTGGCTGTGCCCGGCTGTGGACCGAGGTTGTGCAGTGATTATGTGGTTATTGTCGGGCTGCAGCTGCTACTTTTCTATGGCTGCAGATATATTTATGACTGTGGCTAGTCTTTACAGCTCATTATGTACTAATGTTAGCTGAGAAAGAGTCATAAATCCAGACACACAACACCTCAATGCTTCTCTTAGACATGGTAGATATGTTGGCAATATAAAGCAAATTAATTTAGGAACAGCTTCACCACAACGCTCAGCCATGTCCATTCACTGCACACACATATCCCTTAGTGTTGCACCTGTTACACTCTAATTTGTCAGCCATAGTCATAACAAGAGTCAGTCAGCACAGGAATGGCAGAAGCTACTAGCCTTCACTAGTTCTATTATTATTATTATTATTATATACAGACACACATTATACATAGTGACGTATTGAGAGTTTTGGATTTTCTCTTGTTAGGTTTAGTAGAAATGATGACACTGAAGAGTATATTTCAACTGTCTTCTATAATTCAACATAATCACTTGCGTCTTTTAGACAAACAAATTTCAATCAAAACATTCTCTTTCTCTTGCCTTGCTAATAACCACCATTCCACTGTGGTTCTCTACCCCTGCTTTCTTTGTTCATTCCTTCTAAAACTCCCTCGAGTCATCAGCTGATTTTGTCTCAGTTGGGCAGCACTGGCTCCTGGCTGCCCATCGGCATCTGGGTTTTGTAGGCTTTCCCCCAGTCGCCATGAAGCTCTGTAGTCCCTGCTGCATCCACCGGGTGGGAACATATCATCACAACATATAATATACATTAGTTGCATTAAAGGGAAACTTTTAAAATTTTTAAAAGTGGGCCCCACTTTTACAAACTTTGGTGTCTAATTGATTCATTGTTACCAAGAGTTTTAGAGTTGGTCCAGTAGATCGCTCTGCCGGTATCCGCTGGCTGCTTCAATGGCTGCAACATAACCCGTGAAAAGTACCTCAATCTCTGGTTGAGGTTGACTTGTTGCAGGAACACGAAAGGAAAACCAGAGACTCCAAAAGAAGCTATCTTAGCCACGCATACATCATCCAGTTTTGAATAACGCTGCTTTGCTGGATGAGAAGCAACACACACAGAGCCATAGATCCTTGTATGCACTCTGCCACGAACAGAATTAGCCACAACCTGCATGTAGCCTCTGTGTCGCCGGTCTTCCAGCATGACCTATTTTGTGAGGTCATTGAAATGAATTTGACAGGTGTGACCAGGTGTTTTGTGCAGGTTTCCGCAAAACAAGCTGTCCTGGAAAAAACACACTCCTGGAAAGTCCATTACACCTTTTTCATTGCAGGAGAGTCTGTGCTCCAAACAGCAGCAGCTGGAAACAGCCTGACCAGTGCAGGAATGTTTCATCTACAGTTTAATCGAGGCCGAAGGGATTTAATTTGTTACTATAACAACAGGGTTAATGTTCATGCCTGCCCTAATGGGTTTGTTGAAAAGCTTTATTTAGTGAGCAACAGGTTACCACTCCCAATAAGAATGATAAACTAAGAATATAGAAAGACCTAGGTGTGAGGAAAGCTTTAAATCTTAATGGTTTGAACTAACCACATCATTTTCTGGCAAGCCATAGATCTGAAAAATGTGTTTTTAAATAATTTCTCATCTTTAGCACGGCTGCCAATTATGCATTTCAGTCGAGTTCTGCAGCAGTTAAACCCTGAAATAAGCCAATACGGGGCCACTGCTCAACACAATCAATTAGATTTACTGCCTCTGTGCTATATGTGACCTTGTCCTTTCATATTTGAATAAATATAATGTGTCTGGTTTTACAGAAAACAATCAATCTTGCTTTAAAAGAAACGAACGCCAAAGCAACAGTGTCTTGCCCTCACGCTTGCCCTCAGCAAAGCTAACGTTGAATTCTTAATGAGGCAGAACAGCTCACTGAATTAAACCACCTGCAAAAAAGTATTCATCTGTTTGACAGCCAGAGGACCTTGGTACCCTTCTTTTATCATCGCAGTAACTGATTTGGTCCTGCAGGACTGCAGGTAACAAGGCCACTGATCGAGAGGTCACCATTTATACAGCCAGGCCTGCGAGGCAGCTCGACTGACAGACACACAGCACGCTGTTTCAGTCTTAATAATTCAGATAGATTTGCCTTAGAGTATGTCTACACTCCACACACACACACAAACACACAGAGTCTAACCTCTTTCAAGGTTCCAATATATTTCCCCCTGCTTTTCACTCCGCATGTGATGCGGAATGATTCCAGCGGCACTCAATATTCTATGAAATTGTGGTTTTGCATTGCAAATACGAGTAAGATCTCATGTTACAAGTGTCTGTGCGCAGAGGGGCAGCGACCAGGCAATATATTTTCATCAATATGAAGTGGGGGGGGGTCAACTCACCCATCTGAAAGTCACAAACCAGCTCCAAAACAATCCGGCTGAACTTTGGATATGGTTGGAAGAGGGATCCTGCAAAACAAATGCAGGCATTACAATACACCTTACTATGGATTTGGATGTACTATTACTTAACATACTGTAGGTATTTGATTATTAGTATTAAGGATGATATAAAGAGAATTCAGATTTATTACAACTTTGGGTCTTGTGTCCGCCATTCCCATCAGTTCCCATAAAAAGCTTTTACCCACCAAACTAAATGCTGAGATCTGGGAACACTTCCACTACAACAGAGTCCAAAAGGAACACGTTCAAGTGCAAGTGCAGTCAGACAGGTTGTTCATCAAGCTGACTGCTGCTGGCAAAAATGATCAAACAATGAGTGTGTGTACCAGGTCTGCACGGGCAACATGCTGCATCCAAGAAAATACCCACAGCCTCAACTCTTGCAAATGCACGTACTTTTTGCCACCTAGCCAACACCAAGCCCCGCTGCCAGTGACCGAGATGGCCCTCGAGTACTGTGACAGATTAGGCAGTTTAAGCAGTGTGGGTGGTAGCACACATTTCCCCGTATGCTCAGTAGCTCATATCAAATCTGTGGCTGCATTCACTTGTCATACGGTTCTTCTCACTGCAACTTCTATCCAGAAGATTCTTTCCGATCATGGCGGTGGACCTACACTCTGAGGTATGTTCCCCTGGGTGGGAACTTAGTATTATCACTCCTTGCTGGGCTGAGCTTGGTGCCTCCTTGTGGGGGGTGATGAAGTCAGAGCTTGGGCGCTAAACATCAAGCGGTACATGTTCTACATCCACATTATAATCCATTCCACCATCAGATGACTGACTGAATTAAATATTTTTGGAAGGAGATTAAAGGACAAACTGCTTAACCTTGATTTAATACTGACATAACCTGCTAGCGTGCCCAACTAAGGTAAAGACTTGAAGGGCTACATACCAAAGCAACGTGACATTTGAGCTTTTAAACTCAACAGTTTATCCGGTTTTTCAAAATCACTTCATTTCAAGGTGAATCTAAAAGTCAGTGCACCCAAACATCATTAACACACACAGGAAAAGGCATTTCCCTCCACAGGTGTTAGAATAAAAGTTCCCTTGAACACCAGTGCAGTGCTGACTTTGGCACGTTCAATATTCATAATCTATTTACAACAGAGGCGCTGTTAGAAGTGGGTATGCCCTGAGGTAAAGCTGTAATGAGATGCATATGTGATCTGTTGACTGTATGAGAACCTCTGGGATGGATCTCTGCAAAGCCCAACAAGTGACTCCTATTGCATCTTTTTAATGTGTTTGTGTGCACGTATCGTACTGTGAGTATGGTATAGTGGGTGCGCATACAGTACTGTCTGTACACAGTCCACACAAAGGCCCATCTTTCGCAGATCAGAGGTTTCTGCTTGGGCTAATGCTGCCAAGCAACACACAATATTGGATAATCGGGTAAAACGTATAGTATATCTTTCGAAGTGAGCTTATAAGATGAGCTCAGACTGTTTTAAGGTTAGCAGTGGATGCTAGAGATGCACCATCTGCCTGGCATGGGTTGAGCACTAGCTGGAGCCCTCGAGAAAAATAATCACAGGCTGAAAGGTTTGTGGCATTGACTGTTTTCAGCATCATTATTTCACAATCAAATGTTTTCTAGGACAGAGTTCGTGACAACGTGACGCTTATCTGTCAATCATGCACACACAGTTGCAGAACATACGCATGTGGAAGGTATGTAAAATCACTGTCCGTCCATTTTGAAGGAGGTGAGGAATATTTTAAAACCCTGAACTTTCCCATTCCTTGTTTTACCCCGACCGGCAAACAGCCGCCATCAGCAAACACAGCTGCCTGGCAACTGGGAGTGAAAACCTCAATTAAAGGAGCCAGAAAATGTATATGGAGAGTAAATAGCAGAGCAAAGGCAGTCGGCATTGGTGAGACTGAAGAAGCTCTTAAATTTTTATGCTCCACCAGCACAGGGATGACTTTTGCTGAATCATCAGCCTACAGTAGCTTGAATAGAGGCTGAGTAGGTTGTCATGTGATACAGTCATTATCGAAGGTTTAATGCCAGGAGGGGAGTGCTGGATGCTTTTAGGCTTTACCTACCTATCCAAAAACTTACACTCAGTGAAGTATTTTTACCCCAAATGCCAATGTTTCCATTGCAATTCTTGCTCTCTACTTTATCTGATCATGGCGACACAGTATGGTTGATGTTATGGAAAGATTGTCATAGGAAAACAGTAAATGCAGGTCGTTAATGGGACACCAGCTCAGGCCGCCCAACCTCCACACTTACTTTCACTACAGGAGGGACCATTTCCTTGGCATTTGACATAAATCAAGAGGTACCAAATCACCCGATATGGATGGATTTCTAAGGAATACTGGGCTGAACCTGACCTCTACCCCATCCAACACCTTTGGGATGAGCCTTTACGCTGTGAGCCAGACCGTATCACCCCCCATCTGGTGAACATCTGGTGGAAAGCCTGAAACCACAAGAGGGGAGACTATCAAATGGGTGTAATTTTGTCTTCTCACACCTTTTGGCCTTTGTAGTGTATCTCACCACCTGGGAAAATAAAACCAAAAACCATCTGCATGGCCATATCACACTGGGGGTAAGAGAAAATAAAAATTTTAAAATGTGGTGAACTGACCCTTATTTAAAGTACTGTACCTACACTTGACAGTTGTGTTTTATTGTTCCAATAATCCCACTGCGGCGTTGTCTCTTAGCCAATCACATGGCAACATTCTAAAATGAAAAGAATAAATAAATAACATACAGTGCTAGGATTATTAGGAGCAGGCAGATATGTAATGTGTTCCTACAAGCTTTCAGCCATTCCTGTTTTAAGGCACAATTCTGGTTATTTTGAGTGAGAATGTGCAATACACTGACAAAGAGACGTCCTGCTATTAATTCATCAGCTGCTGTTGTCACTGAAAATCCCATTAGTTTCCCAGATGTAAATGTCAACTCAATTTCTTAGACCGTAAATTCTCATAATAAAAAATGAATGTCTTTGTACTTCATAAATGCTAACACTTTCAGGGCAAAAATCTTTGCATGGCTGCATTATTTCAAACGAAAAACATTTGCACATTAAACAAATGTCACAACATATCCCTTTTCATTTGGATGCATTTAATTAAATTGTTTTCCTAGATGTGCTTGCTTTTATCTATCATTTTGCAAGTTGATTTGAATTTTCTACTCGGCATTGCAACATGTCCTGCCACTCAGCGAAAAAAACGAGCTTCGGCTCACATTTAATACACCGGTCAAGGGCTTTTTAATTTCGACTTTATAAATAAATAATGAGCCCTGCTGTGATATCAGATTTGCCACTCTGCCATAGTGGGGCTAACACATTACATACTGGCCGTGAAGAATGGCCCACACACAAGTTTTCACCAAAAGACAATTATTCTTAGGGGGAAAAAAAAGCATAAACAGAAATGGGGTGAATTTCAGTCACTTTCATCATACTTTAGAATAAACACAATGAAATATACACAGAGTCTGGTAGAGAGTGTAGATAAGTCAAATCGTACCAGATTTTTGCTTTCTGTTTTGTACTTATTAGCAAAATAAAAGCGTCCCTGACAGCTCCGATGGAGATCAAGACTCAAACTGAGGACGCCCGACGTGACAAATCATTTGACTGTAGCCTATAAACTTGGAATCTGTGTGACAGCTTACCTGTCTGAAGTGTAAAAACAGTACAGAAGTGTCAGATCCACACCAATCCTGCCTTTGTGCCAGGTATAGTTATTAATCATAAATAATCAATTGTGCACAGCAACTCTCTCACATTTCAGACACTCATATGGATCCTGCTGCTGTGTGATGGCTACAGGTATTTCTTAAACTCAGAGGAAAGAATCCCACAAATATATAAACAAAACTTCAGTGGGGTTTTTTTGCTTTAATATATACAGTATATATGTGTATATTTATGCTTAAATCCTACTGTGTGAAAATCTACTTGGCAATAAATCAGATTCTGAAATTCCACCATGATCTTATAATGTTTCGTTTTTTGTTTAACCTGTTTTGTTGAGGTGTTGATTCAGCATTTTGGTCATTTTGGAGGCTGCAGATTATGCTGCTGTTGAATTGTATTGCAGTGTTTATAATATTTTGTCTAACCTCATTGACATAACCAGGGTTTTTTGCCACGTTGGTTAAATCATTTGCAGAGCAAGGCCAACTAATGCTAACGGTGCCTGACGCACCTCAACATGCCGCTAAGCTGCCTGGGTTACGCATATCAGTGTCCCATTAGAGCAAGGCATATTCTGGCTTCATTGTCTCCCAAACAGAAATGATGTTATATGCTGTGTATCCCATATTCCATCCAACATTCACCTTAAATGTGACTATTGCGCGGGCCCTTGGCAAGGTCATAAAAAAACATTCAGCCCTGAAAATGACAGCCAGCTCTTGGTGCACAGCAAAGCAAAGCAGAGCTGTAAATAGCCAGTCGCAGCCCTTTTATCAGACATCCTCTAAAATTTGTATTCCGAGGTCACGTTCACGCAGATTCACAGTTGCGTGAAGACGGTCGGCGTTTTGCTGCTCGTCTTTCCAACAGTCTTCTGTGATTTTATGAATGCAGACCGTTGCTCCCTCTCACGCCGGCACAGAACATATGTGCGTGTCAGGCATCAGCTAACGTCTTTGCTGTGCGTTCATGTGTAACCCTCAGCAGAAGGCACGGGTGCTTGATCAGTGGGCCACTGTCAGCGACAGCTCTTTGTGGTGGGCTTGATGTGTCGGCGACCCTTAGGGACACTCCACCTGACGGACAGGGCAGACTGCGAGAGACACCAGGCATCTCTCTCCGTTCAGTGTTGGCGGATTGTGATCTTGAGCCATTTTCTCTTCATTATAGCTGAGGCGTCTGTATCCCGCATGGCAAACACCGCTTGCCTGACGTGCACGTACTATGCCGTGTGTTATCTTCCCACTCGTTGACTTTTCGATTGTTTAAAGAAATGCAAACAACATCCTTGAGAATTTTTAATAACCTTGGGCAACATAACAGCCTACAATACAATGCAATTCAACACGCCACGAGCACAAACGACCACAGAGTTAAATCGGCACCATGCACGCTGTATTCTAGTGCATGAATATGATTGGATGTCCATTACAGCCTGACACTTCTCACCATCATTCTGTTGATATACTCACGCTTATGTCGTCACGCCAACCTCCTCCTCGTGTGTTTTGGCTCTGTTGATTTAGATTTAACACGGTTAATCTCACGCTTGCGTATGCAGCATGTTTATTAAGGTGGATCAGTGCTGCTCGGGCTCTTTGAGAGCTTCCCATTGTAGGAACTTTCTATAATGGTGCACATCACAATGGTAGGTAAAGATCCACGGTTTTACAATTATTCGTATGACCTTTTTTTCTTTTCCATGATGTGCCGCCTGTATCAATAGGGTTTAGTTAAGTTCAATCAATTTAAACTACAGGTTAGGACTTAATTGTCTTGGTTCACAGAAACCAATGGCGACTGTTGGTAGGAAACGGGATGCAAACCGCCGTCTCATTGTCAAACTCAGGAGCTTTGCACACCCAGCTATTTCCCCCAAGCCTCACACTACTTTCACCTTTTGCTTTTCGGGGAGAACAGCCACTGTGTCACAAGATGTCGCCTGTCATGTGACAGCCTCCATGAAGGTCTTCATAAATAAAGACTTCATGTTGGTGTCACAGTGAAGGATAGAGCTGTCATTTACCTGCACAGCGTAAATTAAGTCTAACCAATTCCTCCATCTACTTGCCTTGTTAATAATAACAGAAGTGAAGTCCTATACTCTTGGCACATTAGCTGTTGTGATGTTGTTATCTACCAGTGTCGGGTAATTTCTCTCTCTGACACAATCTTTATAGTTTTCATTATTATGATATTAAATTACAACAGCGCAGAGTCTCTACATAGCCACGAGGCTGAGTGAAATGATGCTGTACCCGCTGTGTGATGCTGCACTCTCCATCCCTCCCAGGGTCCAAAACAATCCCTGTTCTTTCTGGAGATCTGCCAGCCTCTAATTAACACAACCCCCCTAACAAAGCAGCACGTGCCACTTCTTGTGCCCTCGTGCAGAACCATCCAGCAAAGCACAACTTAATCAGTGAGGAAAAATGGGCTAATATTAGTGTACCTGTGGTGTGCTGCACGGAGCCGTGAGGTGGCCCCATCTGATTGCTCTGCGCCCCACTAGCTAATTTGGGATGGTTGGCTGAGGCAGGATCAAAACAGCCCAGAGCAGAGGCGCGACACCGGCGTTGGCTGCGATCAAAGTGATCAGTGGCCTGGATCAAAGCGTTTAATCCGGCGATGCTTTTTTTTTTTGATAAACTGTGCAAAAATCGTTTGTTCCTCCAGTCATCCTACACTAGTTTGGCACCTGCTCCTTCACACCTGGCAACTTTACTAAGCTAGGAAAAAGAAACCCCGACATGAAATATGCTGTTAGTTGTTAATTAAAAATGTAATATCATTCACAGTTCTTTCATTCTTCGTCTCTGTCGTTTACTAGGCAGTTTTCTTCCCCGGCACCATGGCAACAAGATTATGTCTTAAACTCAAGCAGCGACTTTTCAAGGACGTGGCAGCTTTCTGTTTGGCAAGCCCCGGGATGTACCCGTGGATCGAATGAAAGCAACTCCAAACCATTTTTTAAAGCCAAGACGCCGTGAATCAGCAGATGTCTAAAATAAATGTATTTCATATGATGCTGAACTCGGAGTAGGGTTGAGGATGAGCATTGCTGTATTGGTGAATACAAAAAAGGTAGGTGGGCAAGCTGCGGCCATCTTATCATAATGCAAGCAATTACTAATTTACGAATATCTTTCTATACACGCACCACGGTGAAGTGTTTGGAAAAACACAAGGCTTTGATTGATTTCTAATTAGATAGAGGGCTCTTTGTCTTCACTGATGGAAAGCCATTATTTAACCAAGTTTTTGCCCACCGATACATCACAGCGTTCAAGCCTACTATGAATCACTGGTGACTCAGTTTAAGTGGGTTTATCCTCGGCAGGATTCTTTATTTTGAAAGAGTGAGGGCACGGTGCGCCATCTTAATAATTAACGCCCCTATGCGTTGGTTCTAGGCAGATGAAACATTTCATCTTTCTTATCCACCCGCTTCCTTTCAGCAGCAACCATTCAGGTGGTACCTAACTTGACCCAGGACCAAAATGAAACGTGGCTGGTGGTAGTAGTAGAGAGCTAAGGTAATGCTCTTGATGCAAGCCGGCGTCTGTATGTAGCTAAAGATCATCTGTCAGAGAAAGAAGCCCCAGTCATTAACACCAGTTTATAGCCATGATCTAGCTGACTGCGACGCACATAGCTGAACTCGCTAAAGTAAACGCTCCTAATTGCATCGAATGTTTTACAGTGTAGGAGGAAGTGCATCTCAGTCTCATGTGTCAAACAGTGACCACGTGTCTTCTGTTTTCTTCCTTCCTTCCTTCCTTCCTTCCTTGAATGCCAGCTTGGTTAGGATCTGTCTCTGCTTTCTGTCTCTGACCGTAGACCAATGTGTGTGTGTGTGTGTGTGTGTATATACTATATATATATATATATATAAATATGTGTGTATATATTCTATGCATGTATTTGTTTGTGTGTGTGGATGAAGGGGTGCAGTCGCCATATATATACCTGATCCCCAAACCCACCTGCTTCTCATTACTCATTAGTCTTAGTGCTCTAATTACATAGCTATTCATTGCTAGTATACCCTCTCCTGCCACTCTGTTCTTGCCATTATAATAATCATATGTCCGGATCCTCTGTCTGCTGTCAGACTGCTGATTGGCTTTTGGAAGATCCGTCTCCCCGACAGCTTCTGTCAGTATAATCTATTCTTCTTTTCCAGCAGAGGTATAACACAATTAGTTCCCCCGGCTGTTAAATGGCCTAAAGCTTGTCAAGGGGCTCCAAATGGTTTGCTATAAATGCCATGTTAATGTTACAGACTATTAACAGTACAATAAAAGACTGCAGTTAAACATAATTTTATGAATCAGTGCCACATTAGATATATTAGAAATCACATTTTACACCAGTGACACTTTATTTTTTGCCCATATCAAAATGATTACACAGCGTGAGTGAAGACAGTGTCATGTTGACGTAAGCAATTATCTCATATGTGGAAGAAGCATGAGGCCGTTCCTGTTAATTAACTGCACGTACCGAGGAGACTTAAATGCGTAATTTTAACTCGCTAACCAAGCATCGGGTTCTCATTTAACAGGCTTTTAAAAAAGAAGCGGCACCGACTCATATTGATCTCGTTCGCTTTAACTCTCTCTGCCAGTCGTACTGTCTCCCCTACACACACATTATCACTTGAAGGAAGCCTGCTGGCAGCTCTTCCATGGAGGTTATAATAGGCAGTGGAGGAGGGGTGGGGGGGGACTAGCAGTGGGCTTTGAGTCGGATGACGTTGGAGGGCTGCATGCGTCAGAAAATAGATGAGGGAGTGAGTAAGTGAGTGGTGGAGGGTGTGGGGGGGGGAGAGGTAGTCGGATCCCCACTATCCAACAGCACCAGTTCGACAATGTTCTCCCGCGAGTTTCCTCTGATCAGACAGCGATGGGTGACAGGCTCAGTGTGAGGCAGAGCCGCCAGCTGAGGAAGCTCAGCACTAAAACTCACCGCTAAACAAAGAAGTACGGTTGTAGTCTCCTCAAGCTACTGTTCTCTGCAAGAAGCCAAGTGCACACATTTTTACTTAGGCAAAGGATAAGTCAGCAAGTCATATTGTGAAGGCTTATTGGAGGAGTGAATGCCTGTATACATCAAGTATTGGGCTTTTGAGACATGTTGGTCACATTTTACTTGCATAACACAGCACCACTGGAGGCAAAGTTAAGGCCCCTTCACAGTGTGCGATTTTGGGCTGTCTGAGACTAAACATGAGAATCGTGAAAGAGAGATGGTGAAGTTCCTGGCTGTCAGTCCAAACCAGCGGTCCTAGGTCTCGCCGTGAGACACGTCCACCGACAGCCATTTGGAGCTCTGCCGACCAGAAAGAGCCCGCAGGAAAACTCTGACAGTGTCAGAAATTTAGGTTAGAATTCTCATAATTACGCAGAACCGCTGCTACGACCCACGGCTACAAACAAACAGTAAGGCGTTGCAGTAATAGGATTGCTCTCCCCAGTAACGAGTCGTGTAACTAATTACTAATACCTTTTCAGTAATAACATTACCACCCCCTCCCCCAAAGAATTACACATTACAACTTTACTTCTGTTGTCTGAAGATCAGCGTGCAGGCATGTCACCAAGCAGCAAGCTCGCTTGGAAGACGGAAATATTCCCATCACTTTGATTTTGTCGGGAGGACAGATGACAAGAGCGTCACTGTCAAATGTAAATTGTGTGCAGGCAGTGGTACAATGGTTAAACAGCCAAAACATCATTTTAACCTTGGACAGCAGGCTACGAGCAACAACTGAACAAATGAAGCTTGTGGCTGGATGTGTGTGGTGGATGAAGTGTCCACAATTGACTCTCAAAATCAGTTTGAGCCAGGTGTGCTTTTCATCTAGCCTGTAACTTTTATGGATTCGTGAGCTGAAAAAGGTTTGAGGCCTTAGCTGCGCTCACCGGTGATTACCGTGACATTCACACCGCAGCAAACATGCAAAGTCTGAAGTTTGAGGAGACTTTTTGCGGGGTGTAACGAAAAGCACTACAATGAGTATTCCAAGGAATTACTGTTGGGAGGGAGTAATAAGTAAAGTAATAAGATTAACTTTGGAAAGAGTAATGAGCCCAAAATTCGACATGGAAATCCAAAACAAAATGTGAATGCACAGGAACCAAACAGATGCCGGTGAAATGAAACGAAAAGGTTACGTTTAAGGGCAAATGTTTTCGTTGACATTTACTCCTACAAATGTAATCCGAAATTCACTAAATCTGGTACATACCTGACTTAGACAATGAGAAAAAAGTTTAGTGTTTTCATCTGTCATACCATTTTGTAATTTTGAGTATTTGCAATCAAATGTAGACGATGAGAACTTCTTGGCCAAGACTTGAGACTTACTTGTAACTTGTAAACCATGACTTTATCCCTTCTCTGAAAAACAGGGTGAAAAACAGTATTTACCAAATTATAAATCCTGCAGGAAACGTGTAGAATATCAAAATGACAGTAAGGGGCTTGCTATAATCGCAGGAACACAGCAGCTACACATTGTGTAAATAATAGATACAAAACATTGTAGGAATCCTTCTGTAAGATTGTCATTTGAGACCCTGAAAGCATTAAGTGAAAAGTTCACGCATCAACCGTATATTACATAACCGTGTTCTTTCATTCTCTTTTAAGCTCAGAACGTCCCCGTTTCTCAGCGTTCCCTGTCGCAGACGTCTTCGGGTCTTACTGTGCTCTCACTCGCCAGCATCCCCATGCAGCTGCAGTGGAAACTGGCCCTCTCTGCGGCACCACACCAGGGACCTGGGATTGTAATTTAATTTCAGCCACTGAGGGCCATTGCCTCAGTTAATCCCAGTGTACAGAAAGATCATTAGTGTTTAGAAGAAAGGCAGGGGGAGGACGACTAAAAGCCAGAGCTGTAATTGTGAGGAGAGGGGGAAACGGAGGGGGAAGACCGCTAATGAGACACGCTGAAAACAGGAGCACTGGCTGATTATGGAATCCACAGCTCGGGGGTGGGGTTAGGGTTTTAGGTAGCTGGCTGCAAAGGAGGCAAGGCTGTACAGAGGTACCAGGATTAGGGCGTCCTTAAGTTCACACCGTTGGCTGTGAAATCATTTAACAATGGAACAACCTGCAATCCAATTTAAGTTATTTCCGACTGTGTTGAACTCAACGTCCTAAAAGGTGAGGCAGCGGGATGTACAGTCATATCTGTGGATGTAGGCTAATTAGGATCCGTGCTGGCTTCAAAACGCATGAAAAAGTTTTTGTTTTAGTTGCTTTGGTGACCGGACACGTTTTTTATAAACCTGCTAAAAGCACAATTGAATGATCAAAGCAACAGGGTATGTGCAGGAATCTAAAAGATAAATTCCAGAGCTTATTAAGACCTTTTCAAGATCTTTCCAACATATTTGAAAAAATATGCTTTCATTTAAAGGATAAGGCTGGCGTAGTTCTACTTCTTTTCCTTATTGTTGACAAAACCCACGAAAAGGTCCGTCTCTCGGCACATTCTGACTTTCTGTGGCACGTCCTTGAATGAAGTCTTGAATGCCGCAGAGCAGTCACCCTTGTTCCGTTTGTTGTTTTCACTGCCGTAGACCGACGTGTGTTTCTGGCATTCAAAACCAAACGGCAATTTTTCAAAGACCCCTTTACATATTGTGTTTTTAAGATTAGTCGGGATGACTTCGATAAACAGCTTATGTAACCCTGGCAGCTTTAAGTTGCACCAGTTACTGCCCACAGGACGCGGTTTAAATGATGAGGACAAGAAGAAGCAGCATTTCATTTTCCAATCTAAATTAAGAGACGTACAAGAGAATTTGTCTGACGTTTTGAGAAATATTTAAATTTGCTTTCTTTCTGTGAACTAGATGTGGAGCTCCATCCCTCTCTCCTCTCCTGTCTGTGCATTAACTACGGCGTTGGAGCCAGGAGGCGCTTAGCCTAGCTTAGCCATTTTTGCATCTCGCGGCCTTTATCTGCGGATGGGGGATTGCTCGGTTGTCATGGAGATGACTCAGTTGTCAATATATGACTAAGTATGGAAATTCAGTATGATGATATTTCCATATGATTCTATTATTCACATTGTAAATGATATTAAGGGCCATTATACTCTTTTAGATAAACAAAGTGTAGACTGTAGTTACATCCACTGCAAAATGTGACAGCCCTGCAGTAAATGTATTAAGTCTAATGGATTCTGTTTCTGCTGACACTATGTAAAGGAAATGTTGATACAATTCCCTTTGTACTAAAGAGCGTTTCCTGTATTTTGTCCGTTCGTACTGAAAGTGTTTCCTGTATTTTGTCCGTTCGCGCTGAAAGCCTGTAAATGGGTGATGAGTATTGCAAAGAAATTCATAAACAGAGAAGCAGTGCAATAGAAATGTCTGATGAATAGGATCAAAGCCAAGGAGGACCAGCAAGTCCTCATCACAAAATTGGCTGTTTGTTCCAGAAAGATGTATTTTGTCAAATGCGTCGGAAGATAATAAAAAAACGTCGAGAAGTGCAGATGACAAATCCTGCGGCTCCCTTCTCTTCCTAGTCCAACCTGTCAACCCCACATACTTGATCAGACTTTCTTTTTACACCAAATACTGTGTATTTCCTACCATGTCTTTATACAGTATATACCTATAATGTGTGTGTGTGTGTAATATATATCTTTATCTGCTATACGGTGGTCCTCATTCACTGGTGGAGGATTGTGCCAAAGCAGAGCAGAAAAACTAAACATCAACACTGAACGCCACCTGGAGACATCTCCTGGTCATTAAAATCATCAGAATGACGGACGTCACCATCGCCGACACTAATGCCTCGCTAAGTAATTGTGCCGATATCCCAAGATGCAGAAAGCAAAGCGCACATGATGCATGTAGGTGCACTAAATGAAGCTGTCACGTTGCGACAGGTGCTCAGAGTATCAATACTAATGAACAATTAGGCAGCGACTTAAACAAGATGCTCCAGTTATCAGCAAAGTCACCTTAAATGGGGCGGAACAGAAGTCTGGGAGGGTAAATGTGTTGCTCACAGAGTCGCCCTTTAATGCAATATTAATAACCTCTGGTTGAGATAGACTGGCTTGTTTTGTGTCTGTGACATTGAGTTTGCCTGAAGTACAAGTGAAAATTATTTACTGAAAACGTGGAGCTTCTGCCTGTTTTTAATCATTTACCTATTTATTTTTCAGTATTTTGCACGTTGATTACAGCTGTGCTTTTCTTACTGTGTGATGTCAAAATGGCTCCTGTAAAAAGACCCCACTGAATGAATTGGCACAGCTGACATACGATTGTCGTGACCAGGTTCTGGCTCGACATTTCTATGGAGGCCGTCAAGTATGTCTAGTGTCTAGTATTGCTGTTGGCTTCGTTACTTGAACGACTAGTGCAAAAGATTCAAAATTGTCAGGTCGTAATGCAGGTATTTATAAGTGGTACAGGTTAGAAATGGACTTCACTTCTATAGAGCTTTTCAACCTGAATGGTTCTCAAAGTGCTTTTACAGATTGGTCTGAGTCACCCCTTCGAAGTTGCCATGCAAGATGCTGGCCTCCATCGGGAGCAACGTCAGGGTTCAGTGTCTTGCCCAAGGACACTTCGACATGTGGGCAGGATCGAACCTTCAGCCGTGGGATTAATGAACGACCAGCTCCACCTCCTGAGACACCGCCGCCATCCAAATATAAAATGTCATTATATGCAGATGACCTGTTACTAATTCTAGCTCACATTTTTATTTCTCCTCCAATTGTTTTGGACATCTTGTAAGACTTCGTTCAGTTTAGAGCAGCAGTGCGTCGGTACCCATTGTCACTGTATGGAGTGCAGATTTAAAAGATTACAAACTGAGTATTGACTGGAACAGAAGACTGGAATAATGCCTTCCTCACGTCTCATAACCACAACCATCGACTACTTAAATAGCAACCTATGAATAATTGTATAGTTACCACAGAGGGAGGGCTGCCACCTTGGAATAACCACAAGCCCAGTTTGTCCTCAGTGCACTCTGAATGAGACTGGCATCCATGAGACGTGGTAATGCCCTGGGGTTAAATTCTGTTCTGCAGCTGGTTGCATATGTTATACAGTTTATACCTTGCCTTCCAAATTATTCTTCCCTAAGTTCATCAGAAAAATATTCTGTGTATAATGAGATGGAAATCCCCGAATGTTTTACATTTACAGCAGTGGCACTCAGATTCTCGCTTTAGAACTGTGTATGTCACAGGTTTTCACTGGCTGCCCCGTGATTACTTTAGGACGGGTGTTCGAATATTTTATTCCAGCATTGATCATGTGTAAATATAAGGATCGGTGCAGAAATGCACTTGAGTGTACATGTTCTATTTATTTCTTTTATTTAGTTTTGCTGATTGTTTATTAGATCGATTTGTTATTTTGTAGATGCTGGTGATAACCTGATACATGCTGGTATTCTGTTTAAGTGTTATTTCTGTCACGTTTGTTTGCAATGAAATGAAAGGCAAAGAAAGGTCAGGGGATAATCGGTAATATGATGATCATCATTATTATTTTTATTATTAATGTTGTTATCATTATTATGTGGATTGTATTCATATTGACAGAGGTAAAGAGAGGGGGGAAAAAGCAAAAAACGTATCTGTGTGTTTAGCTGCCAAACGCTCCACTTTGTCTGTCGCCCATCTTAACCAAAAACAGCCCAGGGTGAGGGGAGCTGCAGGCAGTTACACCACGCTGGTTACACGAAGACCAGAGATACATTCGCCTCAGCAAAACTCAAGTAAACACACATGTGAGATTTGTTAAAGATCATATCAATGCCTGCATTTCACACACACACACACACACACACACACACATATGGGGCGCCGAATGTAAAAGTTCAGTTACAGTTTTTTTGCTGATTTATTTTGAACATTTAGATCACTTTCCTCATATTTGAGACAGAAAACTTGTAAAAAGGTTAAATCTAAATCTAAATGTTATATCTAAATCTAAATGTTATATCTATATCTAAATGTTATATCTAAATGTTAAATCTAAATCTAAATGTTAAATCTAAATCTAAAGCTAAATATTTAGAAAATATGCAAATAGACCACGCCTCTCGCCGTTGGCTCGCCTCAAACACCGCGCTCCCCCCCGCCCACACCCCGGGCCTGGATCAGTGGGAGAACCCAGCCAACGGCGAGAGGCGTGGTC
>JAVQJF010060171.1:0-24475 GCA_036023855.1 Gadopsis marmoratus
GAAAACAAAATATAAATATACTAAATATGGAAAACAAAACATTGGATGCTAAATTTAAAGTACATACTTTGTTTAAAGTACAAACTTTAAATTTAGCTCTGTAAGACTAACTCTGTAAGGCTTTGTAACAGTGTGACCTTTTCTCTGGCGCCACCATCAGGACAGACTTTTCTCTACCTTCAGCCTCCCTCCTGTTTGCTGGTGTGTCGTGAACTTTGGTCACTCAAACACAAACTGGGGACACATTTCTGCAGCTTCAGAGCAGTTATGTTTTTTAAGTGTCATCTGTTTATCTGTCCAGCTGTTTGGAACAGAACATCTGTTTGAAGGTTCAACATCTGGATGCAGTCTTTTGAGGTCCAGAACTCCTCCAGTCAGATTAAAGTGTTCGATTATCAGGCAGCTCGGGACACATGAGATGCACACAGCTCCACCTGTGGAGGAACACATTTCACTCTGCTACACTTACAGCTGATGGTCGTCATGACAACTGTCACTTATCCATCCATCCATCCATTTTCCACCGCTTATCCGGGGCCGGGTCGCGGAGGCAACTGGCTAAGCAGGGTTATCCACATGTCCCTCTCCCAGCAACGCTTTCTAGCTCATCCCGGGGGACCCCAAGGCGTTCCCAGGCCAGTTGGGATATATAATCCCCCCAGCGCATTCTGGGTCTACCCCAGGGTCTTTTGCCGGTTGGACATGCCTGGAAAACCTCCAAAGGGAGGCGTCCAGGAGGCATCCTTATCAGGTGCCCAAACCACCTCAATTGGCTCCTTTCGATGCGAAGGAGCGGCGGCTCTACTCCGAGCTCCCTCCGAATGTCCAAGCTCCTTGCCCTATCTCTAAGGGTGAGCCCGGCAACTCTTCGAAGGAAACTCATTTCAGCAGCTTGTATTCGCAATCTCATTCTTTCGGTCACTACCCAAAGCTCATGACCATAGGTGAGGGTTGGAACATAGACTGACCAATAAATCGAGAGCTTTGCCTTGCGGCTCAGCTCTTTCTTCACCACGACGGTCCGGTGCAGCACCCACATTACTGCAGAAGCTGCACCAATCCGCCTGTCCATCTCCCGCTCCATTTTACCCTCACTCGTGTACAAGACCCCGAGATACTTAACCTCCATCGACTGGGGCAACAACTCGCTTCCAACCCAAAGGGGACAAGCCACCGGTTTCCGGCAGAGATCCATGGCCTTGGACTTGGAGGTGCTGACTCTCATCCCGACCGCCTCACACTCGGCTGCAAAGCGCCCCAGTGCGTGTTGAAGGTCACAGCCTGACGAAGCCAACAGAACTACGTCATCCGCAAAAAGCAGAGACGCAATTCTGAGGTCGCCAAAGTGGACACCCTCCTCCCCCCGACTGCGCCTTGAGATCCTGTCCATGAATACCACAAACAGGATCGGCGACAAGGGGCAGCCCTGGCGGAGTCCAACAACAACTGGAAATGCGTTTGACTTTGTGCCAAGAATGCGGACACAGCTCATACTTTGGTTATACAGGGACCGGATGGCTTGTAACAGCTTCCCCGGTACCCCATACTCTCGCAGTACACCCCACAGGACCACCATAGGGACACGGTTGAAGGCCTTCTCCAAGTCCACAAAACACATGTGGACTGGGTGGGCAAACTCCCATGAACCGCTCAGCAGCCCTGCTAGGGTAAAGAGCTGGTCCACTGTGCCACAACCAGGACGGAATCCACATTGTTGGATCTGAGGTTCGATAATCGGATGGAGTCTCCTTTCCAGCACCCTGGTGTAAGCTTTCATCGGGAGGCTGAGTAGTGTGATCCCACGATAGTTGGAGCACACCCTCCGGTCCCCCTTTTTGAAGAGAGGGACCACCACCCCAGTCTGCCACTCCACAGGCACTGTCCCGACTTCCACGCGACACCGAAGAGGCGTGTTGAGTGGTTGAGTCTTCCCCCGAGTCCTCGAACTCTGCCTCCTCCACAGAGGACGTGTTGGTTGGGTTTCGGAGATCCTCAAAGTGTTCTCTCCACTGCTCCACAACCTCCCCAGGCTAAATACAGCCTGGGCCAAGCCCTGCTTTCCCTTCCTGAGTACTTCCTCTCCGCAACTTTCAGTCGCATCGGGGCAACCATCTCGTTCCCTGGGGAGAACTCCAACATGGCGGCGCTCAGCCGGGGCCTCGTGAGTATCCCCATGCCCGCCCGGCACCTCTCACCCTCGGCAACTCCGGAAAAGAAGAGAGTCCAGCCCCTCTCCAGGATTTTGGTTCTGGATCCAGAGCCCAACTATCTCTAGCTGGTACCGCTCCACCTCCCCCACCTACTCCGGTTCCTTCCCCACCAGAGAGGTGACGTTCCACGTTCCTAGAGCCAGGCTGTGACGCTGAGGATCGGGGTGCCCAGGTCCCCGCCTTTGCCTGCTGCCTGGCTTACATAGCACCCGACCCCGATGCTTATCCCTGCAGGTGGTGAGCCCACAGGGTGGCGGCTCCATGTTGTTTTTTCGAGCTGTGCCCGACCAGGCCCGATGGGTCAAGGCCCGGCCACCAGACGCTCGCCGTCCAGCTCCCCTCCCGGGTCTGGCTCCAGGGAGGGGCCCTGGTGTCCCTCTTCTGGGCGAGGTGCGACAACTCATTAGCAGCCTTTTCATCAGGGTCTTAGTCTGGCCCCTCTCCTGGGACCAATTTGCCTTGGGAGACCCTACCAGGGTAATGCCTCAGACAACACAGCTCCCAGGGTCACAGGGGCACCTAAACTCCTCCACCACGTTAAGGTCGCGATTCAAGGAGGAGCTTGTTATGATATGGCGCTATATAAATAAAATTGAATTGAATTGATTCATCCTCTGGGTACCATGGCTGTCTGCTCAAAATTCCAACAGTTAAGATATTTCCACCTGGAGCAAAGTGGTCGACCGACCGTCTGACAGACTGATGTTGCCATCCATTAGCCACGTTAGCAAAAACAAGATGATGAAAGCGCATGTTATGTGCTTTTATTTAATTAAAAATGCCACAGTGTCTGCAAACACCCTAATCTACTCTGACACAAGTAAACACATACAGACATGCAAGCACACCTATCACCTCAAGCATGGTTTAGTCTGGTACAAAAAAACAAGAAATTAGACACAGGAACTCAAACCAGCTCTGATTCAGTCATAATAGAGCTAATCAACACTGAGCTCAAAACTAAAAGCCTCAATCATGGCAATGGGCCTCCGTACTTACAGCAAGTCTAATTGTGAAAATGATGCCTTGCTTCCCTTGAACTCCCCCTGAACCGGCTCACGTCGTTCAAATGATGCCCCTGTGTTTGGGTTTGACCTCTGTGTGGAAATAATCTCCCCAGTTACTCTTGGAAAATTGCAGGGTAGGAGCGGAGCTAGCCGGGAGCGCACATGGCTATCGGCTGCTGAGGGGTCTGCGGGGAAAGAAAACACATTGTTGCCATTAGAGTGTGACTCTGCCTTTTAACCAACGGCTGATCTGTTGTGGCATGCTCTTCCTTTTCCTGGTGGATCTGTGACAAGGTTTTTTGCAGAGATGGGCTGCTGTTGACTCGGCTCAGCGAGCCACAAACTGTTGTCAAGGAGATTTGTTAAGGAGGAATTTAAGCTTGGTTGATTATCTGTAAGCAGCCACAAACTCTATAATAAGCAATTTCTGCTGAAAAGTGGATGAACTTAAATTTTTCCTTTTTTTTCCTATAAAAGAGTTTTCATACACAAACAGCTGCACTTTTGGATCCAAAAATATCTTTATTCTACATCATCTGTTATATTGAGTCATGGTGTTTATACATTATCACCAACGTTTTTATGAGTATTATTTTGCTGTGAACGATTCCTTTACTATTGTCTATGTACATTCAAATGTTGACTTTTGGGTTGGACAGCATACACTATACTAATATTCAAAACTACATAAGATATATCACTATGTTTTATTAAAAATGTCATTAAAGTGTTGTATGCTTGCATTTGGTTTACACATTAGGTTACAATTCTTTTATTTTAACTTTCAATTTTCTCGTGGTTCATTAAACTCCACCTACCAGGGCAGGATGAGCCACATGAATGCATCTACTGTTGATTCTGCTCCCAAATGAAAAAAATCCATCATTTGAAAAACAAAAACAGAAGTGACAGCTGCTCTTACAAAATGATTTGCACTGAAGCTCAACATGAAAGCACACTGAGGTTACATAAGTTGACAAACCAGCAGAAGTTTTTATAGGCTGATGAAGCGTTTGATAAAGGTTTCCTTAACAGGAATGGTAATGTACACATGTGTTTTCAATCTTAGAGGAGATGTTGCACGTTAAGTTGAAATTTCAAAAATGCTGATGGATGTTTTCATCCTTATCTCATCTGTGTACACTGTTAACTAATTCTATTACAGCAAGTTCTTTACTGCCACAAAGTATTTTCAAATGTTACTGTCACTCTTGTCAGATGGAGGATATCTCATGTTGGCATGAACCTGCATTTTGTCTAAAGCAGACAGGCGCAGAATCTTTGAGCCAGAATTCGGATCGCATGATAAAGCTTTGTTTTGGCCTCAGACTGTAGCCAGAATACACTGTAAAAATGTCAGTTCTTATAAGTTTTCCATTTGATGTCTATTAAGTCTTTTTTTATGTAAAGCATTCTGGTTACGGTAATATGATTTACTTGTGGACAGTTAAAATCTTCTGGCGCAGAGGTACTATCTTGCAACACTGTATTTTTTTAAAAGTATAGTCCCTGAAACTTAAAGCTCTATAATTAATATTTCTGGCAGCAGCAGGCAGCTGTTTTCAGCAAAAAAGCTCTACTAAACCCACTGTACACTACCTATTCATTACCTAACAGCAGACAGACAAAATTAGCGAATAGCTAATGAACATATTAGAACATTTATCTACAGGGCCATTAGAAAGAGCCAAATATTTATGTCAGGAGTTGGTGGAGGCCAAAAACAGAGCTATGAGACGTGTGAATAATGGACTTACATTTGCCAGGTGGCAGAAATGTGACTCCCAATGAATGATAATGTTGTTACATGTCTGTTCTGTGTAAATAAGTGTTTGCTAACAGATTCACCTTATAAACTAAAAAGGTGATATTATGTCAGTGTTTATGGGTTATTTCCATTGGCCCAAAGTGGCCAAAAAGTGAGTTAAAGCAGGTTTAAGTTTAGATGAAACTGGTCTGGAATAAATTAAATTCCCATTATAAACTAAGCTCCTGCCCATCCCAACTTTGACAGTTTGGCAGTGAATTCTCCTATTACTCAACAATAACATCCATGAGTGACGGAACTATTAACCTGATCCCGTTTGTATTGTCTGGCTGCACCTTTCACTTGAAAAAAAATGGCAAAGAAAAAGAAAGAAGTCGGAGGCATTAAGCCACTATCACACGCTAATTTAGACGCACGTCGTATGGAGTGTAGTCTGGGACATTGGGCTTCCTTGAGGAGATTTAATCCAGGCTGAAGGTGATGGCCTGTGACACAAATAACCAGCCACCCAGTGACATGGACCGCCACTTTGAAAACATGTCCTTACACCTTTTCTTAAATTAAGACTGAATATCTGATATTTATGCCAGTAATATGTTTGCCAGAATGAGATCATTTCATTTGTATTCCAGTGCAATTAAATCTTTAAACGGTGGTTCTCCTCAGTGGACAAGAAGCTATTGACAACCTAAGACCACAATCTAACTGCTCTGAATTTGATCCATGGGTGGAGGTGTGCGATCAGGGTGGCGGCCCCTTTGGGTTGTAAATGGTCTGTTGGCTAAAAACATGGAAATTATTCTTTTCCATCACATATCCCTGTGGTCCTACTTAATATGGGGAATGTTTTCTTATAAGTTGGCCTAGCAAGACGGCTTCCACGCCTCGGAACTATACAATACAATCAGTAACATACAGTCTAACCAGCTCCTTTCATTCTGTTCCCAACAAAGACCAAGGCCTATGTGCTTTTTTAACAGTTTGACTATCATTTTATCTTGGATCCTTTTCTATTGTTACAAGCAGATCTGTCCTTAATCAGCACTGTGCTCTGAGGGGTGGTTCAACAGTGCTTTTCATGATGAAACTGTATGCTCAATGGCAAAACCTCAAGCCAGAAACAATAAACATCACAAACACATGTTTGTTTACTCGCCAGCCAGCGCTGAACATGTGGATGTGGTGTCGTAAACCGGTGATACTGAAACATAGAGAGCCTGATGCTTGTGGGAAATGGATTAGTTACAGATTTAGTGTAAGTCCCTCTTTTTTTTTTTTCTCACTCACAAAGACGCGCGCACACACACACACACACACACACACACACACACACACAGTAACTAAAAGCCACTAAAATCTTCCCTCAAAGGCATGTGTGAAGCCATCCTTTCCAATCGTACTTTCACTTGAGAGTGCTGAACTTTGACGCCCGTTTCTCACCCTTTACTCTGTCGACCTGAGGAATATGAGTCCCACGGGGGGGCGTTATAAAAGCACAGGGAGGGCTTACAACAAAAGGTTACAGTGCGGAGCAGGAACATCTCAGACACTTCACAAAACTCAAGGACCTTAGCAGTGTGATCAGACAGGCTGTCCATCACAGAAACATCAGCATCACGGTTAAAAGTCAAGGACTGCTTTCACTGTTGATTTCTTGCCAAGAGTTTCCAGTCTTTATGCTAAGCTAAGATAACCTGCTGCTGGCGATAGCTTCGTGTTCACTGTGAGTGATTTTCTCATCTAACTCTCTGAGAAATGTCAAACTATTCCTTTTTACAACAGTTTTTTCTCTATATTCCCATAAATTTGAACTTTGTCTTTATTTTTCTTCCTGTCATCCCTTTAATATTTCTTTTATCCCTCTTTCGCCCTCTGTCTAGAAACCTTTTTTGCCTTTGTCTCACAAGGACCTGATAATCATCTTAATCTGGTCGACAGCCCGGGCTTGTCTCCTCTCTTATCTCAGTGTACATGCATGTGTGCATGCTTTTTTTTAATTTCTTTCGCATTTTATACAGCATGCGCTCTTTTACAGTTTGTACATTCACAAGGACATCTTGATGTGGATCTTCTGCGTAGGTGTCTGCATCCCTATCTATGTGGGTCTGTTCTGACGAAGGCAGCGAGGCACGCATGAGGCCAGACCGTGCCGTCTCGCTCACCCACCCCTCTCTCCCATGCCTGACTAGGAGTGTGGGAATGTGTCATCCGATATCATACCTCCAGCAGGACCTGTGAGGACAGGGAAGGCAATCCAGCAGGAGAGGGGCGTGTCCTGATCTGATCAACACAGCAATGCAGATTGGAAGCTAAAGGACTGATATTTTACAGTGCATTACTGCACTCTGTGATACAACGCAGTGCAGTTCCCAACTTAAGAGTTGAAGTAGGTCTTGGTTTAGGAAGCTGAAACAAAAGATGCTGTAGAAACTTGGACTATGTGCCAATTTAAATTCTTTAAAACGGGGTAACAGCTGCTAAGGTGCTGCAACCTGCCTATTCAGCTGCAATGGAAACACACTCATGGCGGTCCCAGAACTCAACCCAAATGAACACCACCGGGATAATTTAAATCAGTGTCACACACTGTAGTGAATCAAGGCCAAAGTATTCTGCAGCTGTTTTGGCAGATTGTAATGGCCCAGCACACTATTAAGACACGTATGTAGGTGTTTTGTTTAATTTAGGGATTTCCTTCAGTCCAAATCAGCAGGACACATCATTATAGTTTTTCCAGTATGTAAGTGTTACGTGCTTTATGCGCAGCCTGAATGTATAGCATGTTTGACATTAGAGACAGTCACCCATCCTGGTCAAAGTGTAAGTGAGAAACACACAACTTTTCCACTGCCACCATAAGAAATGACGTTCTTTATAAAAACAGACTAAACTAAATTAAAGCAGAAAAAAGGTTTCCTTTGCTTTTCTATATTCTTAAATATCATGCCTTGGAGTCTCATTCCTTTCACCTGAGACGCTCACAACTACACTTGTGAAAGTGCTCGTTCATTTCACTTTCACAAGTGTAGTTGTGGCTCTGCAGAAAAAATGGATAGAACTTTACTGCAGAATGGTATTCTGAATATACATGTAGATTAAAAGAGCCGAAAGTACTGAAGAAAATAAAAAAAGGAATTCAAAGTATACCGTTAGTATACTGTTATACTGGCTTTTTATTTTACCACTTCTGGGTAGCATTACAAGCTACAGAAATCTTGTTAGCTAAGCTAAGTATTTTATAAATGTATATCCAAGCAAAGCAGACAACTTGTGGTGCAACCCAAGAACAACCACTGAAAATGTATTTCCAAATCCAATTTTTGCTGAATTTATTGCCTAATCAC
The DNA here is from genome assembly GCA_036023855.1 of Gadopsis marmoratus. Lineage (NCBI taxonomy): Eukaryota > Metazoa > Chordata > Actinopteri > Centrarchiformes > Percichthyidae > Gadopsis > Gadopsis marmoratus. Next base: position 8,330 of record JAVQJF010060171.1, read on the forward strand.
TTAATACTCAATATCTAAAGTAAAATGAATCCATCTGTTCAAGTTTGGTCATTTGACAACTTATCCCCTTTGTGGACTCATAATGAAGTCAAACATTTTGTCTTAGATGTCAAAGAGGAGTAATAATATCCACCTTGTAGTTGCATAACGCAGATGTGTGACAACATCTCAAACCCAGCCTGCCTGACCATCACATGCTCTCCAAACCACAGTGGTCTGGCTTTCTTAAAAAGCCATTCAAAGTCTATTAAGTCACTCACTTAGCAGAGGGCAGAGGAAGAAGGGGGAGAGCAAGAGAGACGACGCAGAAAGACAAAGAACAGAGAAGAAAAATCTAAAGTGAGACAAAAACAGAGACAAGGAGAATCTGTTTTGAGTAAAATTATACGATAGAGAAACTGTAGAGACAAAACTGGGGGATACTATGAATAATACACTTTAAAATGTTGGCAACATACATGTTGCGTTTTGAAGTAAAATCAGGGGCAGTCAAGGGCGTTTGGTGGGAACAATTAGTATCCACCTATTTCTTGATCCTTTGTGCCTTTTATGAGGCCGTCAGCAGCGCTAATCCCAACTGAGCTGTTCACAGGAGAGCAGAATTAAAGAGGCAAGTTACGTAATTGATCATAAGCACGCTGTTTGCTTTTTCTAACCCTTATCAGCCATATCGTTTGGAAAATGTTTCTTTAACCATCAAGTCTAAATATACCCAAGTAGGGTGATTTCCCTTTCTCTCCTCCTCTGTCTTTGGTCCCAGTGGAGGAGCAGGAAAACACATGACAAAGGTTGACGCAACAACGCAGATGTGATAGAAGTGACGAAACAATTGTATTATACAGCATATACCCCAGCAGATGTTCACATGGATTCATGTCAGAATCTGCCTTGAATGTTCCTTGAATGCTAAATATTGCCACTCAAGAATGTTTTCTTGATCTGCTCTGACAGATTCTGCATTAAAAAATGAAAAAACATTCCTTAGATGTAGGAGATGACTCCTGTAGGAAATCAGCTATGCTGAGTCCACAGCTACTCAGCCCTTATCTTGATAAATCACACAGACTTCACAACAAAACTGAGCAACACAGTCAAGTGCTTCAGCCCCGAGTTATTCCTGAAATCCTGGCAATATGATCAGCTTTTTCCACTGGCATGCACATGGAGGTACAAAGTAGTAGACTTGAACAGTGCTTTTTCACAACCTGGTCTCTTGCCAGTGTGACCAAGACCTGCAGAAATGGTAATCCATAAAAACTGCATTTCTTCTAAGTACACCCTAACTCAAACATCCAGTCAAGAGAGGACACAGTGTCCTGTGCTCGCCCTCCAATGAGACTACTTTTGACAGGTTGACTACAGTATGTTGACGAGGGAGATGCATCCATTTGGGATAAAGTGACTGCGATGGATGTTCTCATGTCTCTATCTGAATGTGTTGAACTCCCATAGGAGATCAGTGAGACATGCAGGCTTTGTGCTCCTCCAAAGAGCCAGTCAGTGAATATAAAAGACAGCATGGCGGTCCATTGAGCCTGTGTATTTACACAAATCATAGCAAGGCGCTGATAAGAGATTTCAACAATAGAGGGAAAATGACTGAGGTGTTGTGGATCAGTAACGGCATGACTGTATTATGTAGCTAAAGAGTAGTTATGTTTAATCATTTCAAACATCTACAAAAAGCAATTTTCATATCTGTTTCTCCCTGTGTGGCCTAAACTATTTTATTCCAAAACCAACCGCATAACATCCCATCTGTTGTACTCCTGTTGTAATCTGTTTCGACTCCGCAGAGTGCCACCAATTCAGCGTTTTCATGTTCATTTATGATGAATGAGTTTTCTCTTTTTCTTTTATCTCCACCTAACTGAACTGAATCCATTTCCTCTGCAGACCAACGGCTTTTAAAAGAGCCACAGGCACAGATGCATGTCAGGTTTTTCCAGATGCCCCCAAACAATAGCTCCATTCTTGGCCAATTCCCCTCATACTAAATGTAATTAGACATTGACCTGTTGCATATGCCGTACATTGTGTTCTTGCACCTCAGCACCCTTTGTTTTTTGTCTTCTCTCCCTCTGTCTCTGCCCTCTTCACCGGGAGTTAGTGTAATTTGGGTTCATAGACCAGCAGACTGATGCTCGGTTTGTCTGGAGTGAGCACACGTTTAGTTGTAACACAGAGGCTATTTGTCCATTTCTCAGACATGTGGAAGCTGACAACACAGAAAAATATGGAGGTCTGAAAGCTTTGTGGTCTGAGTCTCTTTGCTGTTCTCCTGAAGGAAAATGCTGGTGGTCTTTCATGTTTAGCCCATGTTAGTTAGATGTGTGCAAACCATTTTCACAAACATGGCATCATTTTCTAAACTAATTTCCACCCACCCGGAACTGTTCCTGTTCACTTACTCACTTAAGACAGATAATCCAATCACACTGAACCTTACTTTAATTCCTAAAGTACTGACACATAATAATGCGGTTGCAGGCATTGACATTTCCAAAATGCTTGTGGGAAACTCAGATATCTGAGATTTAACACTTACTGATTAACAGCAACTTTAATTGCCTTTTTAATACAAATAAAACCCAACCAAACTTTACAACTCCACACCCCCAGATTTTTTCATTTTCAAACTTGTACTCTTCAGCCCCAACCTATTCAAAATCACTTGAGGCAAGTTATCAGGCTTTGCAGAAAAGGCTTGAAACAACTATTTTTACATGTGCAGCAGTACTCCCTAAGATCTGTAAATAGACTTTGATGTGTAAAATTGGCAGAGTTCCCCTTTAAGGTCAGAGCTGTTCTTCAGGCAGCATTATGTTTCATTTTATCAACATAGCTAGTGAATGCAAAGATTTTTGGCACCTAAAACTTACGTGTCACAGCTTACTTGAAGTAATGTTGAAGAGTGGCCAACGGCCCCTGCTAGCATCTAGCTGAAAACAAAAGATTATTATTGTGAGGGATATCTGGTCATGAATTTCTGCAAGTTGATATTCATACTTTTCCAAAAATAACTTAAGGAAATCAATCTAAAAACCTTTGACAGTCCATATAAAGTGTAAATGCTTTGTGGTTTATTGGTTAATAGAAGCTCATGGTGCTTATGGCATGGTACTTAAAAACAATGGAAAAAGAGGACAATAGAGTTCTGATGTAATTTTGGGAAAATAAGGTATAAACTCTGCCTTGACAAAGGCAACTCAAGCAACTACTTCTGCAGATGATGGCACAATTTTCAGAAAGCGTGAGAGAGTCTCTCACTCTACTTTCCACTTATTTCAACAGACTCGAGTTCCTGTTTAAATTGCTTGTTAAAGGAATAGTTTGACATTTCGGGAAAATACGTGTAGCTGCTTTGTGGCGTGAAGATCACTTTCATGCCTACGCGTTAAGGATGAAGCTAGGAGGAGACGATTAGCAGAGTTTAGTCTAAAAGCCTGCCGGCTTTTGTTAGAGTGTAGATATGAGGCAGGGGAGGGGGGGACAAAGAGAGAGACGGAGAACAGAGATCAAAACTGGAGTAAAAAGAGAGGGAGTGGACAAACATAGGCGAGATATATGTGCCATGGGCCTGATGCCTGACTGTTTGTATAGACACAGAGAGAGAATAACGGCATTAAGTCAGTGCCAGATCCAATTTTAGCAGGCTATAATGTGTCTGTCAGCTTACATCGCTGATAAATAGTGCTTTTACTTTCCTCAACATATTATCTAATGGTCGAAGCATGGCTGGATGTGAGATACTGTGTAGATAATTTGGCATGTGGAGATATCAGCCGGCCATATGTAAACAATATCTGCCATTCCTTTTGTAGAGTGTGAGGGGAGAAGGGCAGGGGGCTTCGTGGAGCGGAGACGAGGGTGAAGGACACTGAAGTGAAAAAAGGTGGAGGGGGGGCGGTTTGGAGCAGGATATTTAAGAGCATCAGGAAATAACGATGGTCCCTCAGAGCTCCTCAATAACCTCTATCAGGACAGGAAGCTGCTCCATCAATCACCACGAGGACAGCTCGCGCTCGCTCTCTCGCTCTCTCTCTCCACCTCGGGCACTGAACCCAACAGACGCACCGGTGCAGCTGCTCCAAAGTGGCCTGCCTCCCATTTTCATTCCTATCTGTCCATGAACGCACACACACACACACACACACACACACACACACACAGACCTATTTTGCAAATGCACACGCACAGCTGGGATTTAGCCAACATGGTAATTACAGGACTACAGTTAGTCTCCAAACCAGCTACACCACTGAGACACTGATTGATGTAAAAGCAATGGGTTGATGGCAATGAACAGATACAGGACGCTAAACTTCAGGTGTGTGTGTTTGTGTGTTTGGGGGCTCTGGCTGCATATGTAGCATAGGGACATGAGAATGGTATTCATTTTCTCATCTGACTCAAGATGAAAGCAAATAATAATAAACTATTCCTTCTATTGAAACAATTAATTGCAGAAAGTCCTATGTGAGTTTCCGTTAAAGCTATTTTGTTTACTATGTGTTAAATTCGTGAAAAACTAAATGGAAATTTATTTTCTGACAATTTATTTTGTCAGTCGATAAAGTATGGCAATGGAAAAACTTTGCAATCCATGTTTTGGGTTGATTTGTGACATCAGGGGTGTGCATGCTTGCATGCACTTCAACAAGGTCTCAGTGTTGCAATCTGGAGCTAGCTAAAATAGTATTATGGTTAATCTTTTTCTCTCTCTCTCTCTCTCACTCCGCTCTCAACCAGTGGAGAGACACCATTAAAAATAATGAGCTTTCCTTCACCTCCCTGTGCTTCACAGCCAGTCAACAGATTCTTCCACTCTGGCACAGGGTGCTCACTGTACCCAGGCAGGGGTTTAACAGTTTTTTTCTTTGTCTTAAGTTTTACAGTGTGAGAAAAATTCCCAGTTGTAGCGAGTAACCCATTAATGGCTCATGTGCAGGCAGTTAACCACGAGTCTGTTGCTGTTGTGCCTGAGTGTGTTAAAAGTTGGGTTGTTGGTTGGGTCACAAACAGGGCAGGAAATTAAGTTTTTCCACTGAGTGGACACAGCGAGTGGTCGGATCCTAAAGTCAATAGCCACATTTTATATTTTAGCAGCCAGACGTTTTATGGCTTTTTATTGAATTTTATTATAGAAACGAACCGTGTTGGATCTGTGCTTCATTCGCAGCCAGAGATAGAATTCACCAGCATTTGACTTACAACTTATAACATTCATTTTCCACCCTGGTTGAAACCGCATAGTGCAATAAAGTCCAGAATTAAAGACAGAAAATTTCGGGTATCCTAAAACTTTAATGGGGTCCAAGCACATGAAATGAACTTGTCGTGTTATGGGTTCAAACGCTTGATCATGACCTTTCGTGGGATGGCTGACTGAGCATGCACGCTGTTTTTCACCAGCGCCTGACTCACGCAGACACACTCGCACCTGCGGGCTTTCAATTGCAATTGCGGTTTTCTAATGCTGCAATCAGTACTGCTCTGTATATCTACATTGCACGAAAATAAATACATAGGCTTTATTAAAACTTCAATCATTGTTTCGGAATGAATATAAATCTATTTGATCATGGGAATGTCTGACCCAACTTTCTCACGCTCTCCTTTTGTTTTATGGATCAAACTGCTCTAAATGAGTGATGCTGCAGCATGACATTACCCATGAATCAATCTTATTTGACTTAGCATTGTTTTATTTAGTTTTTTCCACTTGTCAATAGCTCAGCTGCTGTTATCAGGTCAGTGTACTTTCACATGCGGGACACTGACTGGAGTACACTAAAACGGGTGACAGAGCAGCCTCTGGGCAGCAGAGAGAGGTCTGGTGGTTTTACTGCTGATTGACACTGTCTCATTATTAAAAGGTCACAGGTCAAGTCTTGGGGATGGCTCATATGTCCGGTCATGTGTGCTTATTGTTACATGGATTTTTCCATCAGTGTTGTGCACAATATGAGTTACAATTACAGAACCGGTGCAAAAAAGAAAAGTGATGTTTTCCAGCAGGCGTAGAATCCCCTGTGCGTTAAATGTGAATTTCACGTGCTAAAACAATTTCTAAATGATTTCAAGGGCTGGTTTTGCACCCTTGTGAGCTTCAAGCCTTTGTGCACCTATGCCGTGAATGTCAGTCAGGTACATCATTTAAATAAACCACTTAAGTAATGCCTGTGTAGGCGCTCTTAAGAAAACACTGGAAATCCTAAAGACAAAACAGATGATATTCACATTACTGTGGCAGCTTAAAAGGCACACAGTGTAAAAAAGTCCACACCAGTGGGGGAATTGTCAAAGGCTGCTGGAATGCTTATGTGTATAATCATGAATGAGAATCTCTTTGTGTGTGTGTTTCTGTATGAACCTCTTACATTACCATAAGCTCTGAATAGGCTGATCAAACCAGAACATACACAATGTGCACAGCAGAAGTGATGATTCCTTAATCACTCTCAAAGTGATTTACAGTGAGTGAGCAGATACGTCGCTTTGTTTCTTTTTGAAGGACGCTGACCAACAAACACTGGCCTTCCTCGTTGCCTCTTATTATGCCAGACTCTGTCCCTCTCTCCTTTCGTTATTTAATTTTTCCAATCTTCTCTGTTCCTCTTCCTGCCTCCATCTTCCTCCTCAGTATGACAGGTGTTTCCAAGACCAGTAGCAGCTAGCTATTCTTTTCATGAGCTTATGTCTCCCACACTTAAAAAAATTTAAGTTTTTCTTGACAATATTCATGACTAAATATTTGTCATCAGATTTTGATTCAGATATTGCTTTTGCTATTCTTATTGGTGCACATAAGTATGCGATATCAGCTTGTTTCAACGGAGCCCCGCACAGAGAAAAACACATTAACTCGAAATCTCTCAACTGAAAGAACCAAAGCTGTTCTAACTTTGGCAGAGAACTCTGTGTTCGTGTAGGACCCCATTGACCACAGTAAGAAGCTGATTGAGAAAATATGTTTTTAAGGGCTGTTTAAAGGGCTGTAAAAAAAAAAAAAAAAAAAAAAGCAAGGGCACTTGGCCAGAAAAAGCCATACTGCATTCCATGGTAAGTGTCTTTCATAACCCTCGGTTCCTCCTCTTCCTCCATCTCTCTTTGCGAGGAGAAATATATCACCGCACGTCCATGGTAAATGTCTTTGGCTTCCTTCTCATTCCTCAGGCCTTTGCTCTGCTTTTCAACTGAACGAGACGTGTAGTAAAGTTGTCATCTTTGCCGCTGAAGTGGGTGAACATTTTATCTACAGCCGGCTGGGACGGGCTCCAGCCCAAGGAGGGGGCTCTGTCTGAGCAGAGGAGTCATAGCTGAGCAAGATATAGTTCCATTCTCTCTATCTGTAACGTAAAATCAGAGCATGTTTAATCTTTTCAACTGCAAGGGTACTGGGCCTTAGCCACACGACCGCGGAACAATATATTTAATATTTCGTGCAGAGTACAGAATCACCAAAGTGTGCCAGCAAATGATATGTTTGGTGATGGATCATATTCACATTTGTAGGCAGGGACGTCTTAATAGAATTCCTGAGAGGGACACTGCCCCTGTGAAACATGTCTGTCTTAAAGTTTTTTTTTCAGAAAACAATTGAAACAGTCAAATAGATCTATATTAAACTTTCCAATGTAGTTCCACTTGTTTTAGTAATTTTCTGGAAACGGTATCTTAAAACAAGGCAGAATATTTTGATCATTCGAGTACTTGATTCAACAAAACTCCTCACATTAAAATTATGTAACCAGTTGGAAATAATGTTCTCATTTTATGGTATGTACAATTTTGGGACTTGTTTCTGGACTTAGTAATACTAAAGTTAGGGTTGTGCAACACTGTGGAAAAATATCCCAATGTGTTTGACTCGATACCTTGGATGCAAATGGGATTTACAGTCCTCAGAAGCCTTGAATTGTTTGACCACCACAGAACTCCACAGTGAGTTAAAATCAGTGGAAGTAAATGAAGAGCAGTCGGAACGACTCGGACACCTGGGTGGTAAAGCTGTCACAGCAACCACAGAAAAAAATTGAGAGGGACTTTTTAAAAGGAATAGGAAACATTTTGGGCAATACGCTTATTTGCTTTTTTGCCCAGAGTTAGATGAGAAGATTGATGCCACTCTCACGTTTGTCCGTTACATATGAAGCTACAGGGCAGCAGCTGGTTACTTAGCTTAGCATAAAGACTGGAAACGGAGGGGAAACAGCTAGCCTGGCTGCGCCAAAAGTAACAAAATGTGCTCAGTAATTAATACATAATATCAAGTTTGTGCAGTCATTTTTAAAAAGTTGAACTATTCGCAAAGGGCCACATCTTTTATCTCTTACAGTTTTCTGTGATAAAGGTTATTGGTACCTGTGTCCTGGAAAAGGTCTGTTTTAGTCGAGACATGGTTGCATGAAAGTGTTGAGGATTTAATGAGACTGTAGAGGGGTCACGGAGATTCGACATGGGGATTCGCCCAGCTCACCGCTCCTATTGGGTCTCATTTAATGTCAACATGTGAGAACTCACTATATTATGGGTGTAAGAGAAGAATTTCCACATTGATGTCAAGATTAAGTTTGACTTCCAAGGCAAGAAACATTAACACTTTCAACATGCAGTGTAGGATTTCAATTTCAATTTCTGGTGGATATCATGTCATTTTGTAACCAAACTCTTCAAACATTGAACAAACTAATTACTGCTAATGCCTCGCTGTGGCAGACAGTTTAGCTCACAGGCAGGCACTTTATCAAACAGCGCTGTGGGTTGATGACAGGCTGCGTGTCAGAACCTACCTCCAACCAAAGCATCCATACAGTTAATCACTTTCCACATTGCTCACAGTAACGCGTATTAAAAATAGCTGTCTTTAAACGATCTCATCAAAATTGCATAAATTAGTCACACGAGGCAAAGCTGGCTGGATTTTGATACAGATCCAATGCAGCATAATAAAACCAGGGATTTATGCTTCATTATGATTTATATTGGTTCTGGAATGCCTCTCCTGCTGGTGTACAGCTTTTTCTTTATAAGTGAGAGTGAATTATATGAAATGGCATGATGGATTGTCTCACATGAGGAGTGTGATGTATTCATTAACATCATTAGCCTTTTAGTCATGTGGTGCAGGTGCTGTTTCCTCTTAGATAAGGAACTCAATATCCTGCCAACATGGCTGAGAGTTAATTTGGTGGACATTCACACTTTGACATATTACTGTGGTTGAAAGTATCTCTACACACATTACACTTGTAACATGACTAACATTGTATGGTGTCTCCATCAAGTGGTCATTTGTGGCCAGTGAAATAGTCCAATATTAGAAGAGTCAGAATTCCATACTAAACACAAATACAGGAGGTAAATTAACTCTGGAGAAGCAAAAGTGAAGATTGTTGGGCTTTTATTTTCACATTTGTACAATTCTAAGTTGTGAGGAGATAATGCCAATTGTTAGGTAGATTTTGTTCTCGGTCACAAGGTTTTGTATTTTTAAATCAATTCTATGGATTTTTCTTAATTTTTTTCCTGGGTGGCAGGACTATTCCTAGCCAAGGAATATGTATGCATTTGGATTCATGTGCTGCAATCTGTTTTGATTTTATTTTTATCTCTTCATACATGGAGGATGAAATATGTCTTATCCTTGAGAAAAAACAAACAAACCCAGTTTTTAACAAAAAGCACATTTAAAATGGACACGAGTAAAGGTTACACATTTAACAGAACATTGTTGGATGGAATCTTTATCCGTTTTATTCATGGCACAAAACACAAATACTGTTTACACGGTTTTACATTTAGATTTGGTCACATTTGTTTTATCTGTTGAACATTCTGCTTCTTTTTTTGTTTTACAGTCTTACCCTCATTACATCAACAACAAACCAAAAGGCTACTGATAATGTATCACAACGATGGGTTACAAAAATCTCTTAACCACTAAAAACAAGAAAACGTATTGTGGAACAATGTCCCGTTATCTCTAGGGGTTACACTTCATGATCTCTCTGAGGCAGATGGTAGCATAGCAGGAGGAGTCCAGGTCGAAGTTCAAGGTGAGAGTGAGTGAGTCCTGTTTCCCTTCTACAGTTGTGCCATTCAGCTGCCCGTCACTTCTTCTACTGCTGCCTCCTGTCACCTCACCCCCTCCCTCCCCGCAGGCCGCTCTCTGCAGCTGGTAGCGGAGGTTGTGTGGACAGGCCAGCAGGGGGCGGTAGCACCCAGGCAGGTTTAGTTTGAGGCTACTGACTCGGAAGCGACATTCATCCAGTCCATCCCTGGCCAGTCTCTCCTGGAACCAAGTCCCCATGGCGTTTTCCGGATACTTCACAGTGTTTCCCGGCATTGGTAGTAACACCTGGCAGGATCATAAAAACACAGTAGCAACAGTAGTGAGAAAAGTAGAAATAGCAGCATTTAAAGTAGAAGTATTTCCTTAAAGTACATACTTGTCCCAGCGCGTACACTCCCTCTTGCTCCTCTTGGTCCGTCACCACATGGATCTGGAAATGCAAAGAAGAAAATGGTCAAAATGTGACAAAAGTGTCCCAACATTTAGAGAGCACCCTGCAATCAAGAGGTCACAAGTACAATCCCCGAAAAAACCCTGCTTACTGCTGAGGTGCAACACTGAATCCCACATTCTTTGAGACTGTCTGAATTACAACATCAGATAAAAGACTAAATTATAACACTCATATTACAATATTCGGAGTTCAACTGCAGTTTATCAGCAGTGTATATATTATATACTACATGCAAACTGACTGAACGGTTTATGTAAAAATACAGAGGCAGATTTCAGCTCCTTTCCTGTGCTCCGGAGGTGTTACTGCCCTCACTACCGGACACAGATGTGATATGAGGTAAACACTTCATAACCATAATGACAAGATGTGTTGAATGAGCGGTTTTCCATCCTACTTTCTGTTGCTGCAAAGATCAGAATTATGTTAAGACATGGGACATTTTGGACGCTAGACACTCAATGTCTAGCGTTTCACCCACATCATCATAATTTGACACTTTCCTTTGTTTTTGTTTTACAAATGTTTGAATAGTCATGGCCCAAGCAGCACCATAGCTAAAAGATACCTGCATTACATGCTACATATGAAATCTTTTCTCTTCTTCTCTACTCTGATCTTTTCTATGCTAAACAGATCACAGTGTAATTGTACACACATTTACAAATGTACATAATTCCTGCTGTGTGTATATTCCATGGAATATTTGCAGCTCTATTAGCTGTTTTATGGATGAAACAGAATGGTGGATTATTGTAATATGTGTGTTTTTCTGACATATAAATTATGAAAGGGGTGTTATTATGGAATATTTCTTGTGATAATTTGCAACAGCTTGTACTCTGCCAATGGCATTGCCTTGGTGTGTCCTGATCACAGCACTATAGTTAAAATATTGGTACATAAATAAATCTCACAGCAAACTGCCTTCTTTTTGTATTTTCTATCCTCTCTTACCTGAGGCGAGCTGGTTTCGCCAGTGTCCTCCACTTTCCTTTGCCCTTCCTGCATCCACACCAGGTCCCCTCGCCTGGCACTGTGGCCCAGAGTCGCCAGCCTGTGTGCCACTGCGTCGTTCCACACTCTGACAACAAACATGCAGTACGTCATTTTCCAACCTTCCTTTTGTGACTGTGTGAGAGGCACAAACTGGGGCTAGGGTTAATCCCTGAAACTGTATGGGACAATCTAGCGGTGGAAAGTAAATAAGTAATGTTGTGCAAATGTGCAAATGAGCCTTATCTCCCAGGTGCTGCAATGGAGCTGCTAAAATAGCCAACAGTAAAAATCTACAATATGTATGAGTTTGAACTGGGCAGGAATCCCGTAAAAAAAAGGGGGTGTTTCTGGGTATTTTCCTTGCAGCTGACCTGCTACAGTAGGCGTGTGGGTAGAAGACTCTCATGCTGTGGGGCAGGCTGAGCCAGGCTTGGGCACAACCATCTGGACCTGTGCCGTAGCGGTTCAAGGCCCGAAGCATCAGTCGCTCCCTGGCCTTCGACAATGGCATGAGTGCCAAAGACTCCTTAGCGTTATCTGGTATGGAGAGGCAGGAGAGACGAGAAAGAAAAAACACTTACAGCATGTTGAATTCCCAGATGCTAAAAAAGGATTTACATCAAGGTAATTTGTAGGGGTGGGGGTTTTTTCAGTTTCTCAAAACTACAAAAATAGAGAAATTCGGTAGTTGCTACCAGCAAGGACAAAACTCCAACACCAACAGAAACTCAAAGTTTCTGCAAATGCCAGAAACAGTCTTGGGAAGCGACTTTCACAACATTTTTGACCGTTTTCAGGAAACGGGAAACTGTTGGAAAAAAAGTGTTGTCCTGGCTCTCACCTGTTTGGAGGAAGTGTCTCTTTGCGTGGCTCTGAGGATCATCGCCTTCCTCTGGAGTGAAGAAGAGATGCACAGCACCCACCTGACCCACACAAAACAGCATTCTGTACATCACAGCACAGTACTGTGCATAGGGCATAAGCCATGAATGAATAATGTTACTAATTTTTCTTCCTTCTGGAAGCGTTTCAGGCTTCTTGCCCGCTTTGAGGGAACCAGATGCTGCTCGGCCTCATTTCACAGCATGGAGGGTGGTATCATCTAGTCATGTACACTATATTTGCAACACTTACCATGTCTTCTTTGAGCAAAGCCATCCCTACATGGTCGGACTGAACGCTTTGTCCGCTTCCAAACCTCTGTGGTCCATAGTAGTTGACAAAGCCTCTGGCCTGCAAAGAACAACAAACCAGGTGAGCGTGGCAGTGTCTATTAGTAGTGTAGTTTAAAAACAAAATCACTAGCATATTCCAAGTATTATTTAATACCAGGAGTGATACAAAAACTAGTTCTTTAAGTTCAGCAATTTCCTAAAACAGCAGGGCACTGTAGTTTTCAGCACAGCTTAGTCAAACGGGAGGAAATAGTGAACTTGTTGGGGACTACTTTCAGCAGCGGCTCCATACACATTTGGTGATCTAGTGAGAATTTATGACAACAGGACTCAAAATAAACTACAGTGACTATGAAGGAACATGTCACCCAGTGCAAGGGTGATGTGTTTTTAATAGTTTTTGGACAACAAGGTAGCTCTATGGCACAGGTGAGTAATACATAACAGGCCTTGGCTACACAAGAAATACTTGTTAGTAGGATGAATTGATTGATGGTTTTGGTCTGTTTATGAAAAAAGAAAGTAAGGAATATCACCAGCCTTATCCTTTAAAAAAATGTATCTCTTTAATCTAATATAAAGATAAAGCATAAGTGGTGCCTTGTTCTCATCCTAATGTTGTAAATGCTGCACCGATGGCCTCATCATTTCTTCATGACAGTACATTTAGAGGAAAAGGTCCCAGAGTTTGCTTCATAACATAAATAAAACCTTATACAATACCTTTTGGTCTATTATGAGATTTTTTTTCAACGTCAAAATAAGATGATCAAGATTGGATAGAATAGAATATGCACTGTAAGCGGACATTGTGCGGAAAAATACACAGGTCAGCAATGTTTGATATCACAAACATCAACTGAAATTCCAAAGAAATGTGAACAATACCTCGACATTCTCCACTGCTTCCTTTACCAGCTCTGCCAGGCGAGTGTGTGTGTTTGCACCAGAGGAGTGTGTGTCACCGGCCCCGTGTGGTCTCAGGTTGCGGACCACCAAGTCGAAGTGGTTCCCCTGCAGTCGTCCAAGCCTGAGAGGCTCGCCGACAGACCGGATCTGAGACAGCCGCATCCCTCTCTTCTCGAACTCTGCTGTCTTCTCTTTCAGCCTAGTGTTAAACAACGCCAAATAAATAAAATAAGTGGTTTCACTTTCACACTGATTTCAGATTCACTTTGAGGCTTCAAAGGGAACTCAAGCAATAGTTAAGAACCTCAACATCTTAGGATTGTTGCAACTTTATGTCTCGCCAATTGTATTTGTGAATAAAACTAAATGATCCCGAAACCAACCAAAATTCATGAAAAAAAATCGCAGAACTACCGTTGAGGTGAGACCTTCTTGACCACCATGGACTGGTAGGTGATGGCTCGCTTATCCTTGATCCCAGCGTAGGTGAAATCTGACGGCAGGACCCCAAGAGCTGCTGCCATGTAGCTGATGGCCTCCAGAGTCTCCAGGTTCTCTTTACGCAGAGTGAAAGCTGAGAGAGGGGACACAACACAGCAGTGCTTTTATTCTAATTTTGATATGAAATGTTCATTTCCCTCCTTATGACGATTGATTAATGGATGACAATTGTAAGTGTTTATTGAGAAAATAATCTGTAGCGAGACTCCTTGATTATGCCTGCTGCTAACAATTTCTACAGGTGGCGCCTTACGTCATCCAGGTCGGCCGGGGCCAAGCGTCTACAAATCAATAATTAAAAAGACGCAGTTCTACACCTTACCAGTGTAAACTTCTTCTTCCTTGCGTTCCTCTGCGGTTCTCTTCTTTGGCCTCCCTTGCTCCCTCAGCCTAACCGAGACTGCTGTCGTCCCCTGATCGGTGAAGCTTTTAGTCTCCACAAGTTTGCCAAACCTTCGGCTCAGGAAGTGGTGGACCGCCGTCCTGTGCTCCTTACTGTCATCAGGTCCAAATGTGTAGGACGAGCCTCGCACTTTGGCATCGATGAACCTGAAGAAGTCCTCTGCTTCGTCCTCTGTAACCAGCTGGGAGAGCTCTCTGTAGTCTGGGTCTTCTCTCACCCTGATCTCAGGCTGAATGGTGACCGTCATTAGGAAGGGGAAGCGGTGTCGCACGGCCCGGTGGACGTTAGCCCTGTGGTGTTTGTCAGGGAAGTATCCCAGAGATAGCTCCTGCTTGGTTGGCTTTTCATCTTTGAGCGTCAACACAAACTGCTCAAGCTCTTCACTGACTGACTGGCCTAAAATCACACTTAAATCAAAGCTGCCTGGACTAGGTATGGTGACATCTACCCCACAATCAGCTGAATCATCAATGTCCTGTGAGACTGAGTAATAACTTTTCTCCTTACATTCTGCACTGGTTTCGCTGTTCTTATCTGAGGAGGCACAGGCTGGTGTCTGTGTGGCTGCTGCTGTATTAACACGCTGTCCAGTGATGTCTATCTCAGTCACAACAAAGTCTTTGATAAAGTTTTTGATGCTTCCAAGAAAACCTTCATGGTTTGATATGAAGCATGCAGGGACGTTCGCAGCATCACTGTCCTGCTTCATGGTGACTTCATCCAAACGCTGCAGAGTTTTCACTTATTCCCGGTGCTGAAAAGGACAGAAATACAATGTTAAAGGAAGTCAGAGTCGGGGCGCACCTTACCCGTGAAGTCAGGATGCTGAGAAAGGCGGTGGGTGTTTTACTTCTGCTTAAGCATTGGTTATACATGCAAAACAGCCGGTCTGATTATAGTAATATTCGTATCACACACATAAATCCTACCCTACCTCGACTTTGGAGACACAGAGGTGTTCCTGCTATAACAAAGAACGTAAAGCACGTCCCTGCCTTTAAATGGGACTGTGGATTTATTATAACGGAATAATAACAACTTAACTGTTTCTCTCTGCTCTTTTACTCAACGGACCTGCATGCGGTATGTAAACGAGGAGGTTGATGTAAACACAACAACGCTGAAACAATCCAGGCTACTTCCGCGTCACGTGGCCGTCATGTGACTTTTCTTAAAGGGACCGACGACACTGTCCAGGCGCGTGACAGGGACCCGTTTCCCGTTTCGACCACCTGACCCGGGGACACCTGACGGGTAACGGGGCCTTCAGTCCCGGTTCGTTTGCTATTCTCGGTTGTAAACGCACTCATTTAGTCGTTACACCCGTTGTGTTACACTGTGAGGCAACGGGGCACGAGTACCTTTTACTTAAACGTTAAACATTAACAATCATTTTAAAAGTGCAGTAAATGCTAATTACATGATGTGATCGGCGTAACCATACTAATAATACACTACTCACAGTCCACAATAATAAAATGGAATTATTCCTACTAACAGTAATATATATAAATTAAAGCTGCAAGCAGCGATGAACGGGCCCTCGCAGACCTGTGCACGTCGGGGTGTGTGCATGTCGGGGCACGTGCACGTCAGGGCACGCGCGCTGCGACTTCGGGCGCTGAGA
>JAVQJF010060193.1:0-14871 GCA_036023855.1 Gadopsis marmoratus
GTAACGTTTGGTTGATGCCAGACAGAAGAGGGTTACAGGAGTCGAGTCTCGAGAAAACGAGTGCATGACTTTTTCCAGGTCCGAGTGTGAAAGCATTGGTTCGATTCTGGAGATGATTCTTACTTGATAAAAGCAGCATAAAAGCAGATAGCAGCAGCATAAAAGCAGGACTGGACAACTGTTTTGATCTGTGGTGCAAAACTCAGATGGAACTCCCAAATTTCCGGCAGCGGGCTTCTCTCAATGAGACTTGCAGGGTTGCAGGTTTTGTATTATATGTCGCTGTAGGCAAAAGAGGAATAGCAAATGTATCACCAGTTGCAGGATTTTCTGCCATCGCATCTGCATCAGTATGCAGCCAATAGGAACGACCTCCCTCTGAACTGTCCTGTGATTGGCCAAAGTCTCAGGCTAGATTTCCTAAAGCCTGAAAACAGAGCCAAGAGGAGGTGCAGAACTAGGAGTTCGCTCTCACACCACTTGAATTACACTATGCTGAAAGGTTATTATGGCATTTTTGCCTGGTGACGCCAAAATAACACTGCCTACCACCACCAGCTGTCCAAATGTCCCAACATCTTCCTCATTAATATGTATATTTATATGACAATAAAATAATAAAACATAAATCCAATCTGGTCACATACTCTAGGCTGATTAAGGATACTGTGGTTTAAGCTATAAGCAATTACTGCACTTGAGTCCTGGTGTTAACAAGAATGTGTTTACTCGCAGAGCACCGCCTTTGTTGTCATTTCACCCACTTTCCCAAGGAAGGAAAGACACCAGCAGGATCTAGTATTTGCCTGTCATTAATATTGTTGTCCTTGCTCAAGCAAACAAATACCTTATTAAATTGTATTTAAGGATTTGTTATTTGTTCAAGACACATTTGTTTTTGTTCTTCAGCGGGTGTCATGTTCCCAGATATTACTAAAGTATCTGTATCTCCCCTTATAATTTAGATTGAAGGGGACATATTTGGAGTAAATCTTAGAGCTGTATAGTACAATAGAGCATGTGTGGATTAGGCCTATTTAATAATGCGAGCACAAAGGCACTCTGTTCTTTTAAGTCTTTATGGGATTTCATGTGTGTTTCTGCGTGCTTGTGGATGTGAGTGTATATGTGTGTGTGTCACACATGAGATGCCGTTTCCTGTCGATACTACTCCACACATCCCCGGTTCCTTTTCCATTGTAATTCCTTTAATTAAAGTGATTTTATTCACAGGCACACAGCTGGCACCGGCTACTTTCCATTAGCCATCTGAGTGGACGCCTCGTTCAGTGGGAGGACCCGCACTGGGGCTGCTTCCTATGGAGCGCACAATACTATTTTCATCTCCCAGCTGAGTTTGTTGTGTGTTTTGAATTTATTAATCATTGATTTTAATGTGCTGCCTCTTGACAGTGGCAGCAACCCACGCATTAATTAATTCCTGCTTCCCAGCCTTACAAAATGGCATTTAAAAACAATGAGAGGTCGGCTGGTGTTTCCTCTGACCTATAAATGGAAGGCGTCAAAAAGCAAAATGTCAAAATTTGCTTTTATTTGTTCTTCTCTTAGCAGATTTTATTGCCTTCTTTTATTTGATAGAGCAAGATAGAAATGAGGTTATTTTAGGTCTATTGAAACGATGTGTAAATACAGTTGTGTCACCTTTAATATTCCACTCGTCTTTTTGGGAGGTTGTGAAATGCAATAATGTCTCTTTTGTCGGGCATGTTTCCCTCAGTGCACATGCTTTGCATATGGCATCTGCCAGGAGCACTCTCAAAGGAACCGTGGGTCTTAAGTTGAGGATAAAGGTGCATTGCCATCAACAATAGGTAGTCTGTGTTTATCCTTTGAGGTCTTAAACAACTATGTGTACAAAGATTTGCCTTCCGTGAATTGGTGGAAATAGAAAAAGGGAGATTAGATCTTAAATTAAGCATATGGTGCTGGAATTTGAATGGTGTTGGGATTTGAATGTATTTATAGAAGTATATTCTTTTTTTTATTTATTGAGCAGACCTGAATTGTTCATCCATTTAAATGAGCGACTGGTCTGCGTGTTTGAAGAGATAAAAGCTTGCTCTCATAATCCTTATTGACACTCTGGGATGCGTAAAGACAGCTATTGCTAAGTCCCTGCAGTGCCCTGCCCTATGGAAAGGGCCTCATCCCTATTCACACCGGCTTGTTTAAAGCTAAAGATTTCCTGACAGATTGCTCTCAACAGATTGATTAGCACATGTTGTGAGAGAGACAACTACCCAAACTGGGTTTATGTACGTTTTTGCATGTGTCTGTGGGTGAACGGTGGTGCTGCTCTGTGTGCACGCAACCACAAAGTGTGTGTGTGTATGTGAGGGTGGGGGGGGGGGGGGTGGAGTCGTGGAGAGCTTATCACACGCTTCAAAAAGCATTCCTTCTATAATTAAAAAAGCAAACAACCACAGTTGTAACCTGATGGCATTTAGTGGGAGCCCTGTGGAGCTTCGGCAGAAAAACCGCAAACAGTGCTGACAACTGCAAAAGATAATACACAGCTCCTCTCGGCTCACCTCTGTCGTACATCAGGCGGCGTCGTGTCATCGGGCTCCAAGGCCGCGCCCCAGTTTGGGGGGAAAGAATCGCGCTTTCGCATAACGAGAGAAACAGGAAAATGCCAAAAAAGCTGTTGCGTAGCAGGTTGTAACAACAACTGTTTAAGATTTGAGGCATTTAAGATAGGCCCACGTGAATATTCACTGTTCGTGTGGTAAATAGCTAAATGACGCCGGTGACAGTTACTACTGATAGATAGCTAGCTTCAGTGGGAGGCTGCAGGAGTACAGTCATATAATATAGCAGCATCTGACGTCACTAAATCTCACTTGGCTCTTAACAGGCTGGTTATTTACAGACACTTAGCCTAATGATACCTGGTGATTCAGTCACAGATGTCCAGATCAGCAATGCCGAGCCGCTGTGTTGAGTCACTGATCCACTAGAACTGAACGTTGAAGATGGCTGACCGATCAACCTTAATATATTTAGGTTGTCGCGAACGCTCAGGTTCAGGCAAGGTTGCAAAGTAATTATTAGACATGCCTATAAAACAACGGTTTGTTTAACACGAAATGAATGCATACAAACTTGTCAAAATTGTAATCCATAGGCACGTCAAATTGCATCGACACCTATAGGATCTTTGGTTTGCTGTGGCGCGGCCAGGACATTATACGAAGTACCTGCACGTGCCGCTCTGATGTAGACTGAAAACGGCTGTTGTGTAGGAAGAGAAGAGGTAGATGCTGTGTTCATACACACGCTCACAAAAAAGTGCTTATGCTATAAAACCCTATAGCGCAGTGTGGCTGATGTGTTGGGACTGCGACACACCCAGATATGCGAGGTCATGAACCATTTTCAGCTGTAAAATAATCAGCCATGTTGGTTTGATCAGGAACCTGCCACTTCATTCGGGAGCATTGAGCTGCTGTTCTTTGGTACAGATGTGAGGCCTCTGGCTGAGCCTCGCTACAAAGTAAAAAGAATCATTCCCATGCAAATGCACTGTTTGACAAGTTCAATTAGACGCTTTTGAAGAAAACGATCGGCGCTTTGAAGAGAGACAGTTCCCACTGTTAGTGCACCTATGAAGTCCTAAAGCTGCTTGCCCTTTCTCCCCCCTCCCCTCTCTCGCTGTCCTCACTGTTCCAACCTCCCCTTCCTGTCTGGCCTCTAAAGGGGGAGAGAGAGACAGAGATCCATCGATCAGGGGCGATCATTGAGCGCCTCCTGCCTCGCATTGTTTTTATCTCATCTCTCAACCCTGTTGCCATGGCACTGAAGATGGCACTTCAACCCTTGTGCTTAATGATCTTTTGGATGATAGCCTACTTGTCAGGCATTCATGCCCTGTTCTGTTGAAATGCAAGACAGAGAGGAATGAGCTACTACTGCTAGTGGAGGGGAGGGGTGGTTATTTGAACGTTTTATTCTAAGCTTAACTGGTAGTGAAAATGGTGTTATGGGTTATTTACCAAATTAGCTGTCTTAAACAGCTGTTTTGTTCCCTGCTCCTGGCCAGCTGATCCGCGTTCTCAGAGATGGACATTCAGAGAGACAGAGAAGCCAATTTACATTAATTTAGTGACTCCTTTTGTTTTGCAGCATTGCTTTAAAAGCCATCCCTCTTTTCTGGCAGTTCAGTGCTGGGTAAGGGATTACCGCTCATATAAATAGCTGCCATTGATTTGACTAAGAGAATGCTTTTTTGTCATTATGAAGACAGAAAATCCTAATTTGGAAATTGGAACGCACAAAAAAAAAAAAAGAGCTGAGCGTTCAATTCATATCCATAATCCACCACATTGCATGAAATCAGGGGTGTCGTGTTACAATGCGTGATTTTAGTCATCGCTGTGATGAGACAAAGGTAGCGCCTGGAGCCATCATGGCGGTGCTGCTCAGTAAGGCAATGTGTCATTTTATTATGTTTTATCTGGCAGCCTCCCTCTGTGCTTTGCTGCGTGGAAGGGCTGAGCAGGGAGTGCAAAGGGGTTGTGGTCCTGGAAGGCTGGTTAAAGACACTGGAAATCATTATGGATCTCGGACGAAGAAACAGCAAATATCTTCAAACGTGAATGCAGTCGTGCCTAATCACATATAACTTATAAGGGAGATGATGTGTGTACCACCCCCCCCCCTTCTTTAATTTAAATATGGATTCAGGCGTCTCACTCAGTCAAACACATTAGTGACTGGTTATTGATTGAGATTCCTGGAAAAGAAGAGCTATGCCGGCACGCCATCGCTGGAGATGGAGCTGTTCGATCACATCTGACCTATTATTCATTTGTGGCGGGCTAGAGCTGGTGCTTTTGTCTTGGCATGATTCCCCTCTACGTTGTTGAGATTCACACTCATCAGCGCAGTGAAATCACATCAAAACATGCCTGTCACATCAGCTCTACGATTAAAGAAGGAGTTCAGTTCGGAAATGTCCTCAGCTAAAGGGTGAAAACACTTTGATCCACCGACGGGAGGGCCTGGTAAGTTGAAAGTTTGGGAGCATGAAGAGCAGTCAAACATAGCCGTGGTCCGAGTTTAGTTAAATGTGTTACCTTGTGTTTTGTCTCCTGAACACAGACAGGCAGCATTATGAAGCGACTCAATCCTCTCCTCCCTTACAGAACAGAACACAATGAAAAACACACTCCTCGTTTTATCAGCTTTTATCTCCTTTTGTGCCAAAGAGCTTTAAAGAATCAGCATCTTTATCTCTCCCCCACTCCCCATAATGTGATAGCGCGAATGCTTCCTGTGTGTCATAAATAAGGTATTGAAAGGTCCAATTGAATTAAACTAAAAGATCTGGGAAGAAAATGGGAAGTACTCTCACTTTTTCCTTCTCATTTTTGACGGCGGGAATTGCTGTAAATTGACACTGAAATGGTTCGTCTCGCCTCAGCCGCCCTCCCTTTACCTCCCCCCCTCGTCGGCTCAGTGCAGTCGGATAACGTGCATATTAACGGGCTCTGGGCAAAGTGTGTTGAAATGGGACAGAATGCAGTAAATGAGATATCCATTGTCTAGCAGATAGCATTTCCCCTCATCAGAGCGGCTTGCTTGATTTCCTCCCCTACTGACGCCTGATGGGTTTATGACGTAGCCACTCCATATTAACTGACCTTGGCATTGCTGTCCACACACACACACACACACACACACAGACAGACAGTCCCCAAGAAATAGTAGTGAAGAACCCACAGAGAATTTGATCCCACCTCTGCAGTTCAAGTGTCTTTCAGCTCACTGTTTTGGTTTTATGGCCTGCAGCTTTACCGTCTTGGTTCTTACCGCTGTCACGAGTGCCATTTTCAGACACAGCAGACAGCGGTTTTCAGTGAAAATGTGCCATTAAACCCATTGTACACCACCTGCCCAGCACCAAACAGCAGGCAGACAAAGTTTGCAACTAACGCGTTAGCCGAAGGTTTTTCCCAAGAGGTGGTGGAGACCAAAAGCAGAGCCAAAAGGAGAGCAGGCATTGAACTTACATGTTGGTGGCCAGAAACACTACTCCACATGTGGGGCTAATTCATTTGTGTCCAGGTGTCATGCCCCGTGTCGGGATGCTTGTGTGGTCACTTGTCTTGTGTTATATCCTTGAGTTTTCCCGTGTCACGTCCCTGTTCCCTCCTTATTTGGTTATGTTTCCTGCCTCGTTAGTCTCCCTCTGATGTTGATCCCTTTCCCCTGTTCCCAGTGTTCACCTGTGTCTGTTTCCCTCGTTAGTCCTGTGTATTTAAGTGTGTTCCGTTTTCTGTGTCCTTGTGGCGTCATAGTCAATGTCTGAGTGGGTCCTGCGTGTGAGTTCCGTGTGTTCGTCGTCTCGAGTCCGGCTTACCCCTTTTGTAAGTCCACTTTTTGTTATAGCTTCAATAAAGAACATTATGCTTTCTGGATGTTTGCGCTTGGGTCCCTCCACTCCTCCGCCCACACCCGGTCGTGACACCAGGAGTTTGGCCAGAACTGCTGCTACATTTATGTCAGTTTAACACAGTACATGAACGTGAGCAGGTGGGACTTGCTGAGGAAAAGACAAGAAAATGCAGAGCGCTGGCGAGTTTCCCATTGATACCTGTGAAATGTAGGTTAGATGTTTCGTGGAACTTGCGTCAGCATTTAGAGATTGTCATTTCTCCTTTAGCACGGTATTATGGGGATTCTCTTCCTTCGAGTGGCAACTGTCAGGGAATATTTTGGTGCGTCTGAAAAAAGAGAGATGCCTTGAATACACATGCTATTAATAATTAACTCTGTTCTTTATTCCCCTTTGAAAGTTATTATGCAAAATTAATATTTCATATGGGTACAGGCTGTACATGACAACTGTGCTAAGACAAAGGATAGTAATGGCACAAAGTTTGACAAGTCTGTCTCGGCTTGCTCAAAAATCATTGGCCTTCATCTTATATTTAGCATTCAGGAGACGCCATGAGATTAATCTCTATTTTTGTTCACTTTCCTATTCATGAATTCTTTTTTCCCATCCTATGTGCAAAATATAAGAAGTGTTCTATTTTGAATGAAGATGCACATTGGTAGACTTCCCCTTTGGAGATGGTAACCGTCATTGGGCCATCAGGATCTGGAAGCTGCTCTTGTGATCCGCCTCAGTCCCTGAGAGACTGCACAAACAAGACATATGAGTTCTTTGGCAAGAGCGCCACCTTTCCTCTGTGGTACTTGAGGGACACTCTGTCTGTCCATCATATCCAGGCCTTGTGTTTTAGCAACGTATATCGGTCTACTATCAGCATATAGTTGCAACTCTTTGACTTTCCTTTCTTTGCAACATTTTGTAATCTTTGTATTTGACTATAAAGCAAACACTTTGAGATACACACACGGCTCTGATCTGATCTTAGCTCTGCAGTTGATTATCGCTTCTAAGGTCTAAGCATGTTTAGAAGGAAGTAGGGTGTACAATATGTTCTCTGGGTCAGAGCATCTCCAACACTGCAGCTCTTGTGGGGTGTTCCCGGTCTGCAGGGGTCAGTTCTGACCAAAAGTGGTCCGAGTAGAGAAAACCGGTGAACCAGCGACAGGGTCATGACAGACCGTGGCTAACTGATGCGCGTGGGGAGCGAAGGCTGGCCCGTGGGGTCCGATCCAACAGAAGAGCCACTGCAGCTCAAAACAGCTCAAAGTGAATGCTGGTTCTGATAGAAAGGTGTCAGAACACACAGAGCATCGCAGGTTGTTGCATATGGCGACTGCTCAGGGAGCCCATGCTGTCTGACTGTTATGGCTGATTGGCGTATATCACCAGTGTAATTTACTCAGTACAGGGGATAAACAAAACAGTGGGCCAGGCAAGTACTGATTGTAAAGTATGTATTTCAGTTTAAAACAAAAAAAGGCGAAGGAGTTACTTGAGGATCAATAGAGGTCTAAGTCTAAGGGATTGCATAACACATGCCTTTGTCTCAATATGTCTCTCTCCCCCTCTCTCTCATTTGGTCCCTTTCTTCTTCCTCCTCCTCACAATTATCCACTTCATTTGAGTCATGGTGCTAATGGGGGGTGGGGGTGGGGGAGGTAGCAGTAATTGTAAATGGTGTAATGAGTGTTGAATGGCCACAATGTATTGCTCCGCCATTACAGGTGACCCACTCTTACCCCCCCACTGACAACAAGTGAGCACCCGCCCCCTCTCCTTCAGGGTTCAGCAGAGACAGAGGAAATATTAGCCTCACAGGCCATTACTCCCAAGTGGTTTGGCTGTTTCTCCTTCTCTTTCCCGACTGGTTTCAGTATTTGTTCAAAAATGCACATGACATCGCTCGCACTCATTTCGCCTTTTCAACACCGCATTATGCCTTACATCTATTTAGCGTTGCGTTTTGTGAAGGTACAAATCTGGTTCCATCCTTTACTAAATTAATTTGACTGGCTGATTTACACATTTGCCAACTGTTGTTTCTATATGCCGACAGTGCTGATTGAGCGAATCAACATCACTATGCCTGGCCTAAGAGGGCTTTCTTTAATTACAGGTACAAAAATCTGCCACAGCTGCTGTAAGGCATATTATTATTTAAGTAGATGCAAGAAATAAATACCAGAAATCAACAGGAACTACCCGGCTTATTTCGTACATTTACTCAAATAATAATTCTCGTTTTTCAACTTGGTAAAATTATTACCCAAATTTTCATTTTTGTTTTACCTCCAGATATAGTGGCTTAAGTAATTTGGTTATACTGTTGGTGTTCCCAGGTCTCAGCAATTATTAACAATGTTATCATAAATGATAGAAACAACGGCAGAAGCTACAAAAATATGACCATTCTAAATAAACTGGACTTATTCTGAAACGTTAATGACCGCCTTGTTTTACTAGTGCATTTGAGGCCTTTCCGTGAAGTGGCTGTGTTTACGTTCTTTCATTGATTGTAAAGGAGGGAAGCAATTTTTGGCAGAAGGTTTGCAGTGCAGATGGCAGATGCTAGATGTGTGTTGCTGAAAAGGAGACGATGACTGAGCCTTCCTTTAACTTGCTAATGTTGTCTTCACTCTAAACAATCTCTAATGGCACGAGAAACCTGCAGGAGAAAACACAAGCAGCCAATCACAGTCCTTGCCGTCCCCACATGGTACCTCTGTTACCATGTAGTTACATATTTGAGATCAGCTACGACGTAGCTCTGTCGCTCTGCTGCAACCCCTTAACGCACAACTATAAATCAACATCGAATTCTGCTGTAAGTGAGCGCTTTTTACCCATCCTGCTCCTTCTCTCAATCCCATAAACAGAAGCCATTTGGTGTGGTGAGAAGTAGGAGAGGAGGAAGACGAGGAAGGGGAGCTGTTCCTCTCCGGTGGGCGACGACATCTCAGCACCTGCGCGGGGGGACAGGTGAGAGAGAGAGAGCACTGACGTTCCCCAATTATCGCAAGTGACACAGTGTCAGCGAATTACCTCCCTGCTCACCGACGCCTGGGGTGCCGGGGAGCAGCGGGAGGCCCGGCAGCATTCATCGAAGAGAGCTACTGGCTGCGACACACACACACACACACACGCACACTCCAGCCCAACCTTTCTCCCTTTGTTAAGAGGTGTCACTGTCCACGTGTCTTAAGTCTTTATTAAGTCCCTAACTGGCTCTTTGGGTTTTTCTCGACAAGCAAGTTGAACAGTGTTACTGAGTGAGACTCTGGAAGCAGGAGCACTAGCTGAAGAGTTCTCCCTTCTCAGTCCAACATACCTCCTTCTGGTGACCATCACTTATCAAAATACTTGTGGCTGTCCAAAATGCTATATAACGTCTGTGAGGCACTGAACGAGTGTAATCTGGCTGCGATGCCTTTAAATGTCTACTGTGAACCAGCTCAACTAATGTGTTGCCAAATCTGTGTGATTGAGAAACTGTGTGCACTAAAAACGGTTAAAGCATGCTTGGGGCAACGGGCCTTAAAACTAATTATGTTATATATATTTACTTGTCAATGAGAATGCGAGGCAGCGCTGTGTATTTGCGACATGTTTACTTAAAAGAAGAGAGATCTGTGAAGTCACCTTATACACCTCCTTCTGTGTATATGGGCAGTATGGGTATTTATATATTCATCATTTTGTCACGGTCAGACAGTGATGGCAGCTAAGGAGCTTGATATTTCCCTCAGCGGTGGGTAGTGACCAAAAACAGAGCTAACACTGGCCTTCACCACGGGCCAGAAACACAACTTCAAAGATTCACTGATAATGTTGCTGTGTAACTGCTGGATGTGTTCAAGGCTTGTTACTGTTTCCCCCATGTGACCATAAAGAAATCAGTTATTGCAGGTTTGAGGTTAGGTTAGCTTTAGGCTCGAAACCTACTTTGTTAAGGTTATAGAAAACTTTCCTGTCATGTTTAAAATAATAAGTCCTTGATTATTGATTGTGGGCATGACTAAAAGAAACCAGAAAGGAAACAGGAAAAGTCCCAAGCCTTGTTAACCCATTCATCCTCTCCAGCATCCTTTTTAGTGGCCGTTGAAAGAAAACAGCCATGTGTTAAAAGAAATGAAAGGGTTGACCATTGAGACAATACAGTATGATTCCAGAAATCCAGATTCATGAATTTGAAGGTTTAGCAGAAGGCAAAACTGCGCAGAGGCTTATAATACTATGCGACAGGACTTTCACTCTGGAAAGTTATTACAGTGTAATTTTATCATCGAAAACTGCGAGGTTAGAAGTTGAAAGATGGCATTCATGTTGCAAAATAATCTAGCATGAATGTGTGCCGCTACACATTTGATAGGCCAACACAATACCTGTCCAGATGTCATAATATTGTGTTGTGTCAACTTCTTATCCCAACGTCAGAGCCTTTTGTACCCTCTGAGCTGAGCAAGTGCACTGGTCCCATTCAAATGGCTGAGGGGGGCTGCATTTTTCTACTGTAGGCGCTTCTATAACATCACAATGCTTTAGCTTTTGTTCCTGACAACCAGGAAACACATTTTAATAAAACTAAAACTTGTCAGCTAAAAGTAAACATGTGTCCTTTTTTAGGCATTTAAAAAAAATGACTGATGCCGCTGCTTTTCTCAGGCGGGCAGTGTCGAAGATTTGGGGTCAGAAAACTCTCTATCTGTACGTACAAAGGGATGAATCACAGATTCAAAGTGCAAAAATGCAAAAGCAACAGTTAGTGAGGGCCTCAGAAAAAGCAGAACAGAAGATTCTTTTTTTATTGTATATATAAATATATTGTTTGCCATGCACTGCTCAGTTCAGCGTCAGCTTAATTAGCCATACGTAGGTCAACGCAGGGTCAAGGCCTTCAGAATCTAAAACTCATACAGTGGCAGCCTGCTTCTAAAATGCACACTTGCCTTGGTAAGCATATCAACAGAAAAAGCCATTTTTTAAAATGATTTGCTGGATCGGCCGTATCCTTTTAGGCGCCCGTGGGTGAGATTGTGCTTGAACTTGAATTTGGCTTTGGAACACAACCAAACGGCAACAACAGCAAGCTTTATGAGTAGGAGGTTGATTGCCTAGTTCATGCCACAGGCTGGCCCTGGTGTATTGGTTTTGTAAAGCCATCAGACTTGAGACACTGTGTTGGGTGCAGGTAAAGAATACACAGTGAAGTGTTCTGCACTTAATCTGGAGTGCTGGAGCCATAGTTGTGTTGTTTGTATTATTATGTCTGTATAAGAAACATGTTCACTTGTGGTAATTCAAAGTAGGTGGTGTGTGGAGTATGGCGAAGGTATAACTTGATGACGCGGTAATCACACAGCAGGTGTGTTGGTTTCCGGGGGAAGCACACCGTTATTGACCGTCGAATGGAGGGTGCGCTTTTCTTCGTTTGTCGTCGCTAAAAGCGCACATGGATCGCCGTCTTAACGGCGGAAAACCCTGTACGGTAAAGAGCTTGGAACAGTGTGGAAATGTGAATTATTGGACGAGACGCTCACAGAAGAGGAGGTGTCAATCCGGCCAACTCCGTTAACGCAGGTTGTCTTGTTTCGTCAGGTGAAGTCACGACATAGAGCATCATGGATTACACACCCAAACTGTAGGATGAAACCCTACCAGACTGTGGCTACATCCGCACGGCTCCTCGTCCTTCGTGCCCTTCCCTGATTCGTCACGCCCCTATCATGTGACCCCTCTGCCAGCAGTTAATTCAACATTAATAACGAAAAACACTTTATGTTCAGTAACAGTTCCACCTGGTCGCCGGTCTTTACTTTTCGCCATTGCTGGCCTTTGTTCGTAGCGTTTCCTGCAACTAACTAACAATCTGCTTCCTGTTGACACGGGCTGAATGGTCACGTGATGTGCGTTTCCAGGCGTGTAGTATGGATGCAGATCCCGAAAAACGGTGATAAAACGCTCTCTGCGCACACGAGCGTAGCGTGGATGTAGCCTGTGTGTAGATGCGGCAGTGTCTGTCTGTGCTGGGGTTGGGGGGCCACTTTGGGACCAGAATTCCAGGGGGGGTAGAAGCTATGAGGCGCTCTAGGAGATCTTTGACTCATGGTGGGACTCGGGGAGAAGATATTAAAGACTTCATTGCCAGAGAGACATCTGTGTCACAGCTGAGCCCTCCTCCCCATTAGCCTCCAGCATCTCCCCTCCCCTTTGTCCTACAAGTCCCAGCGGCCTTTGCTCTTCCAGTCCCCACTGAGGGAAGGGAGAGGGGAGGGTTGGTGCTGACAGACATGGATCCGTACGCTTTTGCTGGCTGTCCTTAAACACTTAACAAACGGAGTGTCAATTGGCTTTGGAAAACAGTTGCAGTAATAGTCTGTATATGTGTTTGGACAGCGATGTTTGCAAGAATACAAGCTTTAATTTGAGGAGATTTATTTCCGGACTGGTATGGACGACGTCGAACTGTTGCCCTGTCATGTACTGTTCAAAGGTTGTGGGTGATAACGTGGAAAAAAAAGGCTCCTTCTTCAACCTCAAACGCCCCGAATCCTTGTTTCACATTGGACTTTCAAATCCAATGTGCTCGGGTTGACATACTCACATTGGTCCACATACAAAAGACTGTGTAACAGACCACCTTTGTGCAAAAAATGTACCTTATTTTTATGTTACGGCTTTTAGTAATGTCACATTTCTTTATAATAGTCTATTAAACATCTGATAATTGCTTTGCATACTTAAACCTCATTACTATTTCTTTGTACTTAAGTGTGTGAGGTCTAACTCATCTTATGTGGGTAGCTTTCAAACTCATTCAAGACAGCCCTCATTGTCTATTCAGTAAGAACGCGTTTGAAATCTTGCATCTCTGTGGGTTTTTATTATTATCTGGAGTGAAATCATTCAGAAAAAATGGCCATAAACCTAATTTGAATAAAGTCTTAAATGAGTGTAAAAAGTATTAGAGGAGCATTTTGGAACAATGTTTCTCTTCTACGCTGATAGTTTGGTCGCCTGCATATAATCTACGTCACTGGGGGAAAGAAAACATAAATACCTGCACCAATAGATCTCCAGAATTTTGTCAGTATTTTAAGGTTTTGAAGATTCGGGAATAATTCACAAGAGGTACCAGTATGTCAGCAGGTTTTGAATGTGAAATGATTAGTCGTTCCTTTTCTAAACTTTGGAAAATGCATGATGTACAGCACTTCCATGTCAGGAAGTCTTAGAGAAAGGATCAAAAACCCCTGCACACTGATCTCCTGTTGATCACATTTCGGGTTTCTCAGACTGTCAGAAGATAAAACTCCATATACAGTACATAGCCCGGGAAAAACTTCATAAATAAAGTTTTTTATTTTTAGCCCTTGTTATTTATTGGGTCTCTATGTAAAATATAATGTTGCCTTATGTAGTCTGGGATTTGTTCTTAGTGGGTATTCGGAGACATCGGGGCACATACACAATGCACAGAGAGCGTGAGAAATGGGGTGTCAATGGTGGCTCAACAACATAGTGGGTTAATCTGGCCACGGTAGGTTCATTTGCCTCGCTTTTCTGGTATCGTACAGCACATATACGGTCTAGACCTGCTCTATATGAAAAGTGATTGGGCGCTATATAAACACAATTGAATTGAACTTATACAGTGCAGGCGGTGGACACGATGAACGCAGCACCAAATCAATCTAATACAGCAGTCCGGCAATAAATAACATTTTTGTCAGACTCACAATGCTCACTTTTGTTGAGCAATAGATTTAGTTTGTGTGGATTTTAGAGATTTCATTGTGTTGTAACATGTTCATCCACCCACTGTGCCCTCCTGTCTTCATTACCTGGGACAGAGCATAAGGCAGGGGCCCCTTTCCTCCAGCAGGGGGTGGTATTGGCACTCGTTTCTTAGCTTGGGCCTTTTGGGATAGACAGCTGAAATGCCAGCACTGCCTACAGAGAGAGGAAGAGAGAGGAAGAGGGGAGGGGGGGGGGGGGTTCTAAACAACCCAACAGTATCAGACATGTAGTCTTAACAGAGTCAGGAGAAGCTGATTGTTATTCAAAGTTCTGCGTGTCAGGGTCGTTAAACGAGTCGATGACAGGGATTTCAACTGCAGCCTGCCGCTCGATCGCATGCCATACCAGGAGCCCACATCTATCTCAATTCCCTCAACATATGTGTTTGAACGGGAAATAAATCATGGTTCATCATTGGAGCCTCAAAACACTGTCAGTCACTCCTCCTCATCACAGTTTTCCGTTTCCTTTGCTCGGCTTAATTCTCTTTTATTCTACATTTCTAACAGCATTAAATCACCCATCCCTACCATCACCCCCCCCCCCCCTTTTTAATCCGGGTCTGGTCAAGCTAAAATAAAAAACAACTCCCACTGATCCTCAGTTAAATAAATAAGCTTTTTCTTTTTCTATTTTTTTAGATTTAAAGT
>JAVQJF010060206.1:0-18466 GCA_036023855.1 Gadopsis marmoratus
ACAGATCCAGACTCTACAGATCCAGACTCCACAGATCCAGACTCCACAGATCCAGACTCCATAGATCCAGACTCTACAGATCCAGACTCCACAGATCCAGACTCCACACACAGAAACACTTCCAGACAGCAGCAGAAGGAGACAGGGGAGAGAAAGGGAAGCAGTAGAGTTAGTAAAAAGCTATGGGGCCAAGAACAATACAGACTGTTTAAATATCGGTGGAGATCTTTGGTGGCATCTTCAAAGCTTTGTAAGAGAAAGGACTTTTGCGAGGGAAAGATTTAATGAACTAATATGTTTTTATTTCATTTTATTTAGTCATCTTTTGCAGTTCAGTGTACCTGGTTTGAAAAGAAGTATAAATCCTTTCAATGTTTTAGGTTTTGAGTTCATTGCATTATCAGTTTTCCAATACACTTTTTACAAAATGAGTTTTCCCACAGCCGCTGGGTCCCACAATCAAACATGAAAAAGGAGTGCACAGTGCACATATTCTAATGGCTAAAAGACAGAGTTTTCCCATCAGTTGTCTCTGGTCATACACCACTCTAAACCTTTAATCAGCTCTACTCAAACCATCTCCACTGGAGCCCCACAGGGGTCTGTAATCTCACCTGTACTCTTCACTTGATCTACTGGTAACTGCTGATGCTCGGACCCAGTAATGATATACCCCAAATATTCCAACAACACAGTCATTGGACACCACTAACTGTGAGGGGCAGCTCGAAGCTGACACAGACACCTTCTCAGAGTGCTGTAGGCGGGATTGCCTTGACCTCAATGCCTCCGAGACCAAGGAGCTGGTCATTGATTTTCGTCATGGACAGCTCACCATAAAAACACTGGAGGTCAATGACCAGGCCATAGAGAGAGTGGCATACAAATATCTCGGCACAAACTCACTTTCAAACCTAACAGTGAAATCATCTTCTCCAAATGTCACCAACTTTCTGAGGAAACTCCGTAAACTCCGGGTCCTCCAATCAGTCTTACTATATTTCTGCAGGTACTTCACTCAATCCATCATCACCTTCAACATAACAGCCTGGTTTGGGGCTTTTAAGATCATCCACCTTATATTTCTCACCAAAATAATCAGAATGAGCAGCAACATCATTCGACTGGACCAAGAACCACTAAGTAGCATCTGCAGCAGACGGACTAAATGGAAAGACTTCAAATCGCCTCAGATACCACAGACACTACACATCCAGTACAGCCACTTACCTTCAGGCCTCAGAGACACTCCCATGTCAAGCTTTGTGCCTCTTCCATCAGACGCGTTACTACCTGAGATAGTTTGGGTGCTTGACCCTATGTATTATTTATTCATGGACACTTTTAAGCACATTTAACCCCACTGGTGGACACCTTAAACTATTTTAAACTGCACTTGTATGTTGTTAACTCTTTGTTTGTCGTCTGTCCAGCTATGACATTTTTACGCAAATGACGTTCCTGACGGATAAACAGTGTATTATACAACAATCTGAACGTCGTGTAAAATCAACATGAAAATAGATGGAGTGCATCTGCAAATTAGGTACAGCTGTTAGGTAAATGTAGCAGAGTAAACAATGCAATGTTTTCCTCTGAAATGTGGAAAATGGAAACACTCAAAGTCAATTGTAATGTCTGTAGAAGTCTATCTTACCGACATAAATATTCTCTTGTAATAAAATGAGTCAACACCGTGAGGTCTTTAGTCTGTGCAACCTTTTACGGAACCGTTCTCTTGTTTTACACAACCTCCTCTTCCTGTCATGCACACTGCATACATGGTAAAAGGAAGAGATGAAACCTTCATTCATTACATCAGTAATATTACTTCCAGCACAACAAATGGTAAACATGACCCTGACATATCATTAGATACAGAGCAACATTATCATTAATCTGGAGTGTGTGTCCACCTGATGAATTTAAGTCCAGTGTTCACTTTCACTGTTTTTGGTCTCCAGCAACTCCTGAGGGACACGTCTGTCTCTGTAGCTGCTAAACTCTCCACTATGTTCACCAACTTGCCTCTAACGGTGTCTGTGTTCTGTCTGCTGCTGGGCTGCTGGTGCACAGTGGGCTTAGAGCGTTTTCACTGAGGCTGCAGAACCAAAACAGTGAGCTGAAAGATGCTAAAATGCTCTGCCAAGCTGAGGAGGACTGCAGAGCAGGTGATAATTAACTGCACGTTGATGACTACAAGTCACTTCTTTCACATTACACGTAGTCATAAAAATACTGCTTAAGCAGCTTTAACTGCAGTACTTGAGTAAATGTGCCTTTATACCTTTGGCTAGCCGCTGGTGACAACCACCCAAAAACAGAAGGATAGAGGGATCAAAAAAAGGATGAGATAAAGGAGATTTTCTGTCTTTTGTTGTCTTTGTGTGGGATGGAAAAATCTCATGCAGATTTGATATGCTTCCCCCTATAGCTAGATACTCTTGTCAGGACAAGTGTTTAAGGGCAGGAGAGAGAGACACAAACGTTGACGTGGATCCCTTTGAGTTTGACAGCAGCCCCCCCACCCCCACCCGTTCAGAATGAGGAGGCAGGCTAAGCCAAGGACACACAGTCACCTCTCACAGAGTCTTTTGTGTCGTGTAACAAAACTATTTCCCTCACAGGATCAGTAAAGTACATCTATCTGTCTATTGTAAGTGGCCCTCTTCCCCACAAACTGCGCAACATCAACATGCATTAGCCGTCTCATCCTCACCACTCCGTCCACAGCTCATGAGTCCACGACGACGTCTCTCTTCAT
The DNA here is from genome assembly GCA_036023855.1 of Gadopsis marmoratus. Lineage (NCBI taxonomy): Eukaryota > Metazoa > Chordata > Actinopteri > Centrarchiformes > Percichthyidae > Gadopsis > Gadopsis marmoratus. The sequence goes on from JAVQJF010060206.1 coordinate 2,765, forward strand.
GGGAACACACAGCTAGATCACCTGCAATCACTGACTAGGTGGAGGTTTTATCATAGTGGACGACAGTGACAGTGGGAATAATGGTGAAGATGTGATGAAGCTGCATTTCTGCAACTGACTGGAGGTTCACCCCATGTAAAAGCTGAAATTCCAATTCCAAGCGCCAGAGGACAGACATTAAGCAGATTTGAATGATTAAATAGAGGGATTTAAAGTGTGAACTGCTTCATCTTAGGGTACAGTACAGCCTCAGATAAAATATATGCACCCACAGTTTTAAAGTCAGTTTTCTCCTTCTGATAGCTGCTTGAAGCCCATGAAAACAGTTTAATGCTTTAGTTAATTTCATAATGCCTGGATAAGTATTATAATACCCCGTGCACAAAGGTGTTCCGACTGAAAAGAGCTCTTTTTAGGTCAGTCTGCTAATGCCAAGATCAGACTACTGTCACGGTCTGTGTGTGTTTTTGGTTCTTTGTGTTTCCTGTTTTATTTTGGTAGCTTTCCTGTTTGGTTCCAGTCTGGTGTCGTTTGTTCTCCGGTGCTGATTATTTTCACCTGTGATTCATTTCCTCATTAGTCTTGTCTATTTAAACCTTCCCTGTTCGTTAGTCCTTTGTTGAAATGAATAGAGAGAAGGTAATTTAATTAGAGATTTATTATTGTTTAGGTTTTTTTATTTTTATTATTTAATTTTGATCCCGGTTCACACTCCATAGCAGTTGGTGGCATAATATAAAAGTTAAATTTCAGAGGTGCACAGTGAATATTACACTCCCCACCTCCACCGGTAATGTTAGTCCTGTCCAGCAGGGAAAGCCATTATGTGTGACATTACACCAAAAATGCATTACAAATAGGCACAATCCTCCTGTCTTACTTTAGTTCTACATGGTAACAAGTCACACAATGCTGACTTGTTTGAATACATTGAGGCCAGACGTCCAACTTCAACACGACACATGTGGAGCTGGTTTAGACACTATATATAACATGACATGAGTGTGGAACTTTGATCACAAGCATGGTTCATTGTCTCCTGGTCATTTACCTTTGACCTCTGACTAGTAGGTGCTGACTGGCTAGATGTTCTGACAGTCCATCTGTGTAAAGAAATCCAAGCAGGATGTTTCTGGTGGTCCCTGTTTTTCAAATCTTAGCTGATTTTAAAAACATAGGAGACCACAGACATGACAGATTTAGCCGATATTTACTTTTTAAGAACTTGCACACCTGACAATTCAGTCAAGATGCAGGACGACACAGATGAAAGGACTTCAGGCGATTCCAGGCGCTATGGCTCCAACAGACACTCTCGTGATCAAACATGACTTCCGAAAAAATAAATATGATGGCAGACTGTTGTCGTCAGATGGTTGCACTTGTGTGTGCCATGGTTTGCACCAAAAAACAAAAAGAGAAAGAATCACGGCTGAGAATACGGAACCAGCATGGCTTCTACATTTTGCAGTGCAAGCTGGAGGAGAGCTGGATTTAAACATGTCCAGTTGGTGGCGCTTCCTGGTCAGCTCGCTCTCATTGGCAATTGCTGGTTTCTGCTCAACATCCCATCGCTGTTCCTTTCACGCTACAGGATTACAAGTCGTAAATGTCAGACATGTTTGACATGTAGGTTGTGAGAGACTTCGATCCTGTCGGTAACGTTAAGATTATGCCTGTAGACTCTCCCACTACAGGACGATTTGGGCAGACCTCGAATCGGGAGTGGCCAGCATCAGCATCAGCCCTGCTCATCTTGGCTTTAAAGGAGAACTCCACCGGATTTATATACCAAAGTCTATTTGACGGAGTTCAGTTGGGGAGCACTGATGTACACGTGGAGAAAGTTCTACAAAATCTTTTCTGGAAAGGGAAGTGTCATTATATGTACAGTAAATCTACAGTATATGCCAGCGACCATACTTTTCCTGTTACTATAATACTTAATATGATATACCATATACCTGCGCCCGTACGGTTTATTATAACATCATAGCTACATGTAATAGCAGCCGTATAGCACACCGACGGGCACCGGTGAGGAAAATATCATCTTCATGACTCAGTTTAGCGGATCGCTGGACAACGTGGTCCACCAAAGTCAAGGACCCCAAGTCCGTGTTTTTACTGTAATGCTGCTGTCACAGGAACCAGCCTTTCTGTGATATTTTATTTTACCATACTTTGTACGCTGGCAAGGATGTCATGAATCAACAACGTCAGATCCCGCTCGTTGAGAGAGCTATTAGCTTTCTAATGGTAGCTATAACACAAGTGGTAACTGCATCTGTCTGGCCCTTCTCCTAGATGAACATGAAATCAATAAATCATGCTCTCAAACTGAAAGCGCATGCTCTTGATTAAAGACAGGAGAAAAAGCTCCATATCTAATTAACACCTCCATGGTTTTAGCACTACTCTCAGTAGTTTGCCGAATTGTAATCTTGTGTAATGTAATTTATTTGACATTAGCAGTACATCTGACGTAATGTAAATTTAAGATGATTTGCACAGTGTCGCCTCCTAAACAAACAGCTGCAGCTACTAGGCTAAGCTACTATGAGCAAGCTATGGGGTTAGGTGACACAAACTGTCTTTCACGTGAGCGAGCCCCAGAGGGAGGCGGGGCTAAAGGAAACACCGCAACATGCAGAAGATGTCATGTTATACCCGGGAAGTTGAACCTTTTTGACTTTGTGCGCCCCTGAGCAACTTTCGTAGGCGTGAACGGGGAACATCCAGTTCTCTTTATGCATCCATGGTCCAACCTGACTGTCAGCGGTCAAGTTGCATTGTGGGTAATGCAGGCGACCACAATGCAAGAAGGATGTGTAGAATTAAGAAAGACGACACCTGGTTCTGCTGCATCAATGCTTAATCATTTAGGTTGGGATTTTCATCATCCACACAAACTGTGGACTTTATGCTCCAGAGGTGTATAGAAACAGCAGCTTGCCATAGTTTTCATGTTTCCTGAAGTTGTTCAGCTTGTACGTGTATCAAAGTCAGACTTCTGACACATACAGTGGTAAAGATTCACAGCCCTCCACTAACCCCTCCAGGTTCTAAGCTACCTGTACAATAAAATACAAATTTAATTGCTGTATGTATTCTGGTTGATGCTTTAAGGATTTGGGTTTTCTGGTGTAGGCATGATGATAATTGCACCAGTGATGCTCTGTCACAGCTTTTAAATTCATCCTAACTGTGGCGGCTGTGGCGTGGAGGGTTAAGCTGTTGAGCCTTGGTCCTGGGGATGGAGGTTTGAATCCAGCTCAGAATTAGAGCTGTTGTTATCTGACTTTCATCCCGGGGGTTGGTGTTCCAGCTCCTCCTGTCCACATGTTGAAGTGTCCCTGGGCAAGACTTGGACCCCAAGTTGACCCCGGTTGTGTGTCTATCCTGATCTGTCTCTGACCAAGACAGGACAGGGATGTTCACTGGAGTTGGACCCTAGTCGTCATAGAAGGCTGACCGCTGCTCCAGCTCCCCTCAGAAGAAGGATCAATGTGTGTTTGAGCGTTGTTCTCTGCACGTGTGAGTATCTTGATTGACCATTAAACAACCGAACGGTCCAATTATTATTAAAAGCAAATAATTTAAGAGACGTGTTTCATTGAATTAAGAACAGCTTATATGTAATGGGAGCAAATCATCGAAAACCTTTTTGACCTTTTTGCCCTGTCAAGTGAAAAGGGGTCAGGGGAGGGGTCACAGACTGCAAAGAATACGGCCTTCAGCCATTTGCTAAGTGTGTGTGTGCAGCTCACCACTTGTTACCATAGCAGATATTTGCATGGAATGTGGAGTAAAGCAGCAGTCAAAATAATGTCATAACCAGTTAGCCAAGTATACACACGCACACACACACACACACACACAAACACACACACACACAAACACACGCACTTTACTCATCAAACAACATGGTTGCCACCATCCTCCTCCACCGCTGCATCCATCCATGCAGTCTGTGTTCAGGGTGGATTAGACGAGAGACATGGCTGTGGCTGTCTCCTGCTAACCTCAGCTGCTTGATACGTTTATAGGAACAAGCCCCAAAGACAAGATGAGGGTCCAAACTGTGTGTAACAAACAATTAAACACAGCATTACACAAGTATTGATTGAAGGAGTCAGCTTTTCCAGTACGAGCTGCTCCACACATCCTTTTATTACGCCCTTGTCAGGCCTAAAACCTCATAAAATGGTGACCATTCCAAAACCAAACCTGGTCACGGACATCACAAATGGAAGGTTGTAACATGTAAATGAAGTACTGGTGTATTTTGACATGAAAATTAAAGGAGAACACATGACATACGTGACAGTGGCACAAGCCCGGGCTACACACAGCAAATCAGTTAAATTGTTCTCACTTCCATATGACGACTTCATTTTTATAAAATCTATTGTAAATCTCAGTGTCAACACCATCGTTTCCTTCACCTGCGTGAATGTCGTGTCCGTGTGTGTCTGCTGCTGCGTCTGTAGCTCTAACGTTACTTGCGTGTAAAAGTCTACCCTCTCTTTCCGATGGATGCTATTCTTTGTTATTTGGACCTGGAAAATTTTATTTCACAGGATCCGTAACTGTGCCAACATTCCATATAGCAGTGTAAAGAAAGGGGTGCTGCAATGTATCTCGTCAATGGCGAGCAAAGAATGAGAGACAACCGTGTGAAGCAGGCATTTTTCACAGTTATCTGACGTTTTCTGAACTAAACAAAAGATGCACTGCAGACACTGACCACATCACATCGTGTCACGCTGTTTTCACAGACATACGTGTTGAGACACAGTCGCTGTGTTGTGCCAGGGAGTGTGATGAAAACTGGTATTTTTCCTGAGGGTTGAGGTGTGTGGGAACAGACACGATCTCCTGAGAAGCGAAACCCATCCCATATCGATGGATTAGGGCCAGATTTCACTGTGCAATACACCACAGATGTTAAACAGTAGCATTTAAAGTAGCAGCGACCAAAAACAGAAGTACCTTTAACTGGCGTTCAACTGCAATGACCGTGACCTTTCCTTCTTTCCAATATTGCAGAAAGCAGGACTCAAAACCTTTTTTATTCAAGTGTGGTGAAGAAGCATCCAATATTGACTTTGTTTTCTGGCAATATGGTTGCAGGGATAACACTATGCATCATTTCCACCCGCGGCCCCTGGAACAAAAACCTGTTCAGAGCCACACGAGTCATGTGCCACATGCTTCATGGAAGATGGCAGATTTCACCCAAATGAGTTTCCAAGTCTTTGTATAAAGATGGACAATGCTTCACTTAGCATTAAAGATGTTTGTTACAGAGTTTTGACTTTGGGTTGTTTCTATCCTCTATGCATTGGTCCAACATCTGAGGTGAAGCACAGACACTGACCGACAGGAGATGTAACTAAAGGCCAGTATAGCATCACATGACGGTCTCTCAGACAAGAAGACGGCATCATCACGACAGTGGGCCATGTATTTTTGATGCTCTAATCAGTGGAGATTCATAATCTATTAACCTGCAGCTTCAGCAAATTGAGGGAAATAGAAAGTAAGCGAGGAAAAGAACGTGAGAATGAGCTTCAGGCTCCTTTTTTGTATTATTAGCGATTAATCCAATCTTCTGTAGGAGAAGTGTGGTTTGTTCTGAGGTGGGGGCCTGCTGGCGACACCACACTTTCACCTACTCATTGAGAGGGCCAGTGAAATATAGATTACTGCTGTGAGCTTCACACAGAGGCCTGGCCTCTGTGGCTGCGTGGTCAAGCAGGGAGGAAGACAATGGCTGCGATTTGGAACGTAGCAACACAGTGTTCAGCCGACACGGTCTTACAATTCAGTGAAAGGGGCACAAATGAAATGTTCTGGAGACAAATAATGAACATTGTGTTACTTCAGCATGAAAGAAGTGAGACATTTTCACCCATTAATACACAGGCTTTACAGCAGCATGTACCTTTACACCATGATGCTACAACAAAAACACATGTCAACAGCAAATAAAAAGCAGTAATAAAATATTACACTAGATTTATTTGTTTAAGTGTTTTTTTCCAAAGTAAAAATTATCTCCTCCGTCCAGGCAGAGAGGCAAAATTAGACACAGAGAAATGGAACAAATAGATTTATGACTTCAGTTTCCAATCAATATTCAAATTCCAGTTTACTTATGCAAATATTGCAGGAGACCCAAACTATCTTGTGCTCAAATGCTCACACATGCTGTAGTGATGATATATTTGAAAGGACAAACCAGTCTGATTCATTTTAACATGGCTGAAATATGTATATTATTAAATTAAATACACCAAAGCCTGTCCACCTGGTGATAAAGATTTGGCTTGATTGCCTGATAAAGCCAGTAGGCGGCACTAAAACAACGGACACTCTCCAACACTACTGTGTTCTTTATGCTGTCTATATGTCTGTGTTTTATTTAGAAACCTGATGTTCTCAACCAATGTTGTCAACTAAAGTGTCACTACAAAGACGCGGTTTCTTTTCATACACTGAAAAATCCAAGCGAACCAAAATGCATCACTGCAAACCAGCTGAGAACGTTCCCTCTGCTTATTGGTCAGATGTGTTTGTGGCGGAGCGAGACAGTAAATACAGGCAGACGGTCCTGTGCTCTGAACTGGTGCATTTTTCTGAGAGAAACATTGCTATGCAATTTAACGTGGAGCAACGGCACTGTTGGCATTCGGGGGTGAAGGGGTGGGGGGACTCCCAGCCGACTGGCAGTCAAAGATACTCCAGCTGGGTGAAGCAACTGCGAGTGGCTGGCACTGTAAATGCAGTCCAAATCTGAATACCCCCCAGCTGTCTGGTAAAGAATCCTCTCTCCTTCAGCTTTGTCTCCTACAACAGTGTGGAGAGTCATTCAGTCCACTGAGATGCTCTTGACGTCCACTATAATTGACTTTCAGAAAAGGACTATTATTTCACAAGACAAATAATTTAACCGCTTTCAGAATTAAATATATAATTCCTGGCATCTTAATTAACAAGAAAATATATGATTATCATGGTAAAAAAGCAATATTTGACTTACTTCTCCTCCTTCCATTAAATGTCTTTGTTCCTATGCTGATCTTTTTGGATGGAAAGGAAGAGGAAGTTCCCAGCATCCCAGCCTATCACATGACATATCACCGGAAAGCTCAGGATGTCCTCTTTGTAACATAGCAGGGATGGATAGAGTCGCTCAAAAGCGTAACAGGAGATGCATGTGAACAAAATGTCCTCTCCAGAGGACACAAGTCCACAGGCTGGGTCTCAGGAGGACATTGCTTGTTTGTTAATTGCCGTTTGTGAACTGGGTTTGTAGGCTGCACTGCCTCCTCACATGTCTTAAAGACTTACCCCGTACACATGGAATATGTGAAGGAGTAGAGAGACAGTCTCTTCACTCAGAGAGCAAAGGATAGAATGTATCCAGATGATCTGCCACCTCCGTGGTTACGTTTAGAGGACATCTGTGGTCACGGTCCTGCTGTTTTGCAGTGGTAACACACTACTACGGAAATGATATACTGTTGCCTTTTAGTGTCATGTTCAATCTGATTTGTTACATACAAACTGAAAAGAAGAAAACGTAAGTCATATGTACTGACAAATGGACGGACAATCACTGGGTAGTGTTGGTGACGTCAGCACTACATGGACTGGTGTGTAAGGGCAACCCTAGCTATGTTTTCTAGTAACAAACTGTTTTCCTTAGGCTGCACCTTGTGAATTACAAATATAACACTGGGTTTTCCATCATTTGGGCCCAGGACCCCTGCCCACTAGCAATATCCAGGGCAGATGTGTACAAATCCCTAAAAAGCATTAATCCGTTCAAGGCACCTGGACCCTGGCCAAGCTCTCAAGGTGTGTGAAGATCAACTGGCAGAGGTCTTCACAGACCTTTTCAATCCAGCATGTAGTCCTCACGTGATTCAAGCAACTGAGAATGCTGTTCACTGACTACAGTTTAGCATTCAGTACCACTGTAGCCTCCAAGCTTGTCGTCTAGCTCAGAGATCTGGGAATCTTCAAGACGGGCAGATAGGCAGCACCACATCCTGACTCTCAACAGGCACAGGGACTCATCTTCTACAGGTGAACAACTGCAAGTATCCTGAGTGGCAGTTGCACCGAACCCCCAACCGTAATGCTCTACAGAGGAAATAGAAAAGTGATTAATTATTTTAAAAACAATGTATAATATGACTGTTGTTTAAAAATGAAAGAGCTGCACAGATTTGTGCAAAGGTTTAAAGAATGTTTCCAATGATGTGCGTTAATGTAACAGGCGTGTAGACTTTACATAATGACTTTTAATACTACTGTTTACACCTGCAGACATCGCAGAATAAATATCCACTTCTTGTCTAAAATCCAGTTCTAACCAGTCAGTTACCTGTTTACATTACAGTTTATTCATTTTATCATTCTTGTACACCTGCCTAGCACAGTATTATATTAAATTTTATTGTGTTATATGTTTTTCCATATATATTATATTCCTATATTTTAACTTCTAACACTATTTTATGTCTTATATTCTCTATAACTTGCGTGATTTTCTTTTTATACATATTGTTTGAGCATCGTTGGAGGAAGGCCGAGAACTAAGAATCTCACTGCTCTACCAGCTGCTTATCTTGATGCTCTTCAACTCTTAAAAATCACATAACAGTAGTGCATGGAAATGCATTTTCACATTTTATTTTGCCAATTTGTTTTAGAACTTCTGTTAAAATGTTGCGTTACATTTGGGTGGAACCCTGAAAGGGGTGGAATTGAAACAGGTTTGGAAGGTGCTGAGAAAAATGATGTCCTGCTGCTGGGGCATCAGATCAGAAAGCACGAGGACATGGACAAAGAATGCAAGTGGCTGTTTCATTTGGAGTCCTGCTAAACTGACCCTTGTGCCTTCCAAGAATATGTTCAAAAGAAAACTATTAAGCAAATCATCGCCATCTTTCATTGATATTTCTCACAATGATGGAATAGTTCATAGCGTACTGTGAAAGATTATAGACAAAGCTTATTCAGGCTAAATACTCTAATTCACTGTCAGAGCTGCTGAAGTCCTGAGGCATCTGACAGCATTTTCCTCCCCCCACAAAAGATTTCCCTTCACTCCGAGCGTGACGCCACGAGTCACAGAAGCAAAGGATTTCAATAAGCCAAGACGAGCCTCTCTGAAAATTTCAAGATAATGAGAAATCCAAATACACAGAGTGAAGGAGAAAGTCAATACTCTGAGGATGTGAGGGCGATGGAAGAGAGTCACAGATGCATTAACACCAAGGTCATTTATTAAGCCCACGGCTCCGACTCTACCGCAACAGCATTCAGAGGGAAACTGCAAATCTAATTTTCTTCGCATCTCATTAGTGGCAGAGCGACCACGCTCACTTATCATTCATTGTTGTGTTCCCCTCCAGTGTTTTCATTCTTTCTCTGCTAGTTTCCGTAATTGCCAAGGCTTCTGGCATGGAGTGTATTAGGACATCATCTAGAGCTCCTGAGCGCTTTCATTCTTTTAGCAGCCACTGCTGATACTGTACTGTGTACTTATACTCTATGCATGTATAGTTAGAAGGGTGTGTTGGGTTATTTGTCTGATTGCCTTTGTGCCGAATTTGTTTTACTGTGGAGTTCCTCAAAGAAGCCATGTGTGAATGAATCTTCCCCCCCTGGATTGTGTTGTCAGGAAGGAAAAGAGGAATCTTATTTTTTATAACCTGTCAACATTTATACCAGGCTTCAAGGCTTATTTTCCAACTTAGTACAAACTGGGATCACCAGCTTGCTTTATTTATGTGACATATGAAAATCGCTCCCCCCTGTGGTGGCTCAAGTTGGAAGCCCCCACTTGTCCACTGCAAAACCACATTCTAGTCACAGTCAGCACATTTACATGAACTTATGTAAGCAGGTTAAAGGCAGCTTTCTCCAGTAAACTGATTTCTTAAATGTCACGTAAACAAGAAACCCTTTTTCCATAATCTTAAATTCACAGCATATGTCATCCATACACCAAAAGAAAGATGATGGCACAGCAGCTGCATCCCACTTGGGATTGTGTTTTTATGCTTGGTCCTGACTTGCTGCCATGTCTGTTTCACACTGCGGGTATCGCAGCGTAAACGCTGCTTAGAAAACTGATCGATTACCACAGATAATATTCAACCACTAAAATTCATTTGCTTCATTTGGCCAAAAACAAAAGGGATTTCCACGTATCCTTCATTATGGGACAGTGTCAGACCGAAGTGCAATGGATCACTCATTCATGGTCATCGGAGGATGTATTCTGATGACTTTGGTCCTTTAGGGATCCCCAGGTGAAACTTGAACGTGTCTAATAATTTGGTTTATGGCCAAATATCTGCAACACTAATGACATTCCCATCAGCTTCAGCTGTGCATTAACATGTCGACCACGGAAAACACCTTCTAAACATCAGCAAGTTTACATTGTCATTTTGAGCATGTTAGCACTTTGGAAAAAAAAGCAAGATGAGCGAGGGGGGTGGGGGGGGGGGTATTTCTGGAGTATTTGGGAAAGGCCCTCAGAACCCCCCACATGAAGAACAGGATGCCTCTACTGTGCAGCACTGAGGAAAGCTGATCTGAGGGCCAAATCTGTACCTGATTCTCCTGAGATTCTGCACAAAAAATAGTCAAAATATTGACTCAATGATCAGACGTAACAGGGTAACAGTCTGTCTCTCATCTCCAGCCACATTCCTAATTCCCCAGATCCCTTCATTGCCATTTTCCATCATCCACCAGATGCCCTTGGTCTTTTCCTCCTTTTCGGACTGCCCCAGCCATCTACACAGCTGTTCCCACTTCCCTCATCTGCTCTGCACTTGCCTGGCCTTCGTCCCCATCTCGTTCCCTCATCAGCCCCTCAGATCATATACAGGCCCCGTTCCAATCATACGCTGCCAGACCATCAAAGCTGTCATGTATCTCCTTTCTGCATGTGGGTCCTACTCCTTGCTGCTTCACACTAACCAGCAGCGACAATCTCCGTAGCAAATAGTGAGGGATCTGATCAAAGAGCAAACAAGTTGACAGTAGATTCATGTGGGCGCTGGCAGGCCTCTAGTTGCAAGTTTTTAGAATCACAATTCTTATTTTGTGCTTGATTATGTTAAGCCATGTAGAAAACAACACAAGGTCCACCCAAACAAGCAGACGGAAGATCAAGAGCTGCACTTTGGGAGTCGTCTGACTACTCTGTAGTGTGAAATACGATATAACTGCAATTACTCATGCTGATGGAGAGGAGAGGACTTTTTATATCATGGGAAAGTGCTTACAGTGCACATGCAGAAAATGACAATTACTCAACATAAAGAGGAACCAATTTTATACATCAAAGTGTGTTTACAGATGGTGGGGAGAACTACTACTTATGTGAAAAAAGTTGTATAGAAGTATGGTCATACCCAGATGGACGGTGCATCTCCACTTCCTCTCACTGTACAAAAATTAAGCCAATATATCCCACAGACGGGCACTGCCATCTTGCACTGGTGACATCATTTGGAACCAGAGTTGATGTAGTAGTGATCCACGGTGGAGCGTCGGTATGAAGGTCCCACCAATACACCCACCCGAACCAATGGTGAGCACACCACAAGTTGTCAATCATGACGTCAAACCCGCTTTTTATAGCATCAAACTAAAATCACAGAGACCATCTTTGGGAAAAATGTATTTGACAGTTTGATTTTTCAGTTTGACCCATGTGCCATCTGCTAACATAGAAGGGGTGGGGTTTATGACCTATTCTGCGGCCAGCCACCAGGGGGCGATGGAGTTGTTTTGGCTTCACTTTTAGGGAGCTGTGATGCACCCATCTTTGTACACATCTCTATACACTTTATACACACTGGTCATACCAACCAAGTAAGGCTGTGGCAGCAAAGCACTGGGTGAAGATTGCATTACTATTCCAAAAGTTACAGTCTGTCTTTAAAGCTGCAGCAGACAGCGTTGCACTTTTTACTTATTTTAAGATTTGAATTGTAGAATTTTTAAAGGACTTAAATAGCAGGAAATCTCCATATTGACATCATTGTACTGTAATATGGCATTAAGATGAAGTATATGCTGGAGATGTTAAAAGAATATTAAGATTTTTACATTTTATTTGAACAAATGGCCACAATTATGCCGTATCAGTAGGAGATGATAGGGCTGCATATCAGTGCTAATTGCTCCCTTAGCCAGCTACTGAGAGGACTAGATTTCAGAATGTACTGTTTGACCCAAACTTCCCAGCCAGAAGAGAGTTTTCTTTTTGTAGTATTTCATACTTTTCTATTGAAATTATAGTCAGAAACAGTCTTATTTGTGATGAGTTTGACTTCTTCACATCTGTCTTACAGATGTGAAAACACAAAAATATCATGTATTTATAATAAAAAGACAAGAATTTAATCTTTCCTTTTCCTCTCGTTGATTTGCTGCTTTTTCCTCCTTTCTGGCCTGAAAGGGACGTTTTTGATGAGATGTTTTTATTCACAATTTGTAGATGAAAATGGCTGATGCTTGTCCTTTCATCTTCCGCTGAGAGTCTCTCTCATTTGGCCGGCACAACAACACCAGCACACCGCCACTCAAAACACGCTGAAAAATACACTCAGTTCTATGAATATCAAAAAAAAAAATTGAAGGAAAAGAAAATTAGATCAAATCACAAAATAATCTATGCTTTAATAAAACCAAACCCAGAAATGATTCACCGTCTACGAACCAGTCCTTCAACTCGTCTCGTAATTTAAGGAGGAGTTTTAACCACAAACTGACAAACCACAGGTTTCTCTGGAAGATATGCCACGGGCTGTTTGCAACTTTTTGGCATGTGTATAATTTCCTGTTGCTGTCAGAGCGCTGTGTGGAAACACCTGGGCAGGAAGAGGGAGCCTCAGTTTGGATGGAGGTATTCACACCTCACTCTACTGCATAAATTTCCATCCCAATTCCACTGGCTGTACCTTCAACCAGTACATGAAGTACGTTATGAGTGGCACATTCTGTACAGACTGACACGGTTTGGAAGGACACACATGTTCGCTACCAACAGCCAGTCACCTCCCAAACTCCCACAATGCACATTCAAATTGTGAAATGATCAAATCAGTCTCTCAAACTCAGCCTATTATTATGGATTGTTATTTCATCCAGCTTCCTTTCACAACAGAGTTTAGTGCAGGTCATGTTCATGCTGCTACTTTCCATCCCAGAGACAAACAGGGCAGAGTCAGTTCTGTGATTGGATCTTGCTTTGGTCTGATTGAGTCAGCAGCCAGTGTGACAGCTCAGTTGTCAATTAAACACATACAACAGCGCGTAGAGACTAAAGCTGCATCTCATGTGTTTGTGTGACATTTGAATAATAAACCGTTATTAAGAATACATTTAGAAATCATTTTGATCCTGGGGGCCCTTACAACGTGATTAGGGTTTGCTTGAGTTTAGGCAACTTAAAGACTTTAAGAACAGGGAAAGATTGTGGTTACGAATAAAGAGTTTACTCCACCCATCAGTGTATTTCCAGGTGTTGGGGGGGGGTGCACATGTGTGAAAAGCTACAGATTTATCACTGAGGGGCTGAAGTACCTGCATTCTGCACTTGTTACACCCATTTCAGTTCAATGTCCAACACATATTTTGCTATTTGCCATTTATCTTTCATAGTTTTGGCCTCGTGCTGCCGTTTAGTGACATGAGAGGGAGATTCTTAAAAACGGTCCGATGCACAGATGGTGTAACCAGTTCTCCCCCCCATGCACAACCTGATGACATTACTGACTTATGGAATTCACAAAGCGCTTGTTCTGACTCTTGACTGCTTTTGAAACAGTTGAATTTACTGATCTGAAGTCAGTTCGTTTCAGCTCCGTGGGCAGTAAAAGAGGCTGTTCAGACAAGATACTGGGCAGATGGATTCTCCAATACTGAACCTGCCCAGATTACAACACAGAGAATATTGAGCCAGTAATCAGAGGTGAATGGAGCTGAACTTGTGAACTCCATAGCCCCATCATTCTCAGCCGACCCCTGGCTGACCTCCAGCGCACACACACACACACATGTTGGAACAAAAGCACTGTTTCTCAAAGAACACTGCCTTAATGCGAACAGATATATGAAGGCCACATTCAGCTGCACCGGTGGAGAGGGAAGGAAAGGGAGAAAACAATTTGAGGGGGAAAAATGGCTGCTAGAAGAGAGAGCTGTGTGCCTCCTACGAACAGATCAGCAAACACTTCACTGTATCCTCACAAACAAACAACCAGAGGGTCAGGTTTGTCTGGCTGAGTCGCTGGGGTGAGTTAGCAGCATCTACGGCACCATAGGGGAGCGTGTCTTCCTGCTGCTACTGATGACAGGAGCCGACCTGTAGACTGCCGTCACACACAAACTCCTCCGACAGCGTGTGTGTCTGGCTGTGAGATACTGTAGGAAGGGTTAGTTCCAGTATACGAGAATGCGTAGATGTTCAATGACCCTGCATGCATTTGCCATGCTGTAAAATTATGTACAAATATTCTTCAGATGTAGATTATTGATTAATGTCCTCCATTTCTGAATGTAATTCCATTTTAGAGGCTCTTATATAATATCTTAAATCAGATTGGACTACTCCTGCGTTCCCTGATGTGAGGACAAGCTTATGATGGCATGGGAAATAACATATATAGCGTCCAAAGTATAAGAAATTACTAATTGAACTGTAGAATCTACTGTGAGTGAATAATTTTATGTAAAGATACAAAGCAGGCATTCATGGTGAATCTGCAAATCCACGGGGTCATTCTGGTTAATTCATCTGACCTCTGCACAGTTAGATGGAGGTTTGCTGTGGATGTAGCTTCTACAGCGAGATGCCAGCCAAGCACACTGCATGCTACAACAACAGAGGAGGAAGGGCGACCGTTTGGACCATTATGTGGCTGTTGTATTTAATCCATTCATAAAATGTATGTTATGCCCCCCCTCCCTAGTAAGATCTGTATGAGTGGTTTTGCCTGAAGTGGTTCCTGAGTTTTGTACTGGAGCACAACACTCGACAAACATGATTCTATCTAAGATGAGAATACATGTTTAAAGCAGCTGGAATCAGCGTTGTAATAATGTGGCACCCACAGGTTTAAACGCTGTTGAGGCATATACGACCAGGAGGCAGCGGTATATTACAAATACACATTTTTATTGTTCAGAAATATAGTTTTGTTGAGTAAAAAAAGTCGGTTGACACTCAGCGGCACATTAAAGGTTGCCCACACAGCATGAGACAACATCCTAACATCCTACTCTTCCGCCTTTCGTACTGTGCAGACTTGGGCTTTTACAGCTTGTTCTCTGCTCTCTGCTCTCTGCTCTCTGCTTTGCTTCCATTCTTTTGCTGATAGTCTTCCCTGGCTCCTTTACACTAGAAATCTCTGGGACTTTATTATTTTTGAAAGACACAGATGAATACGACAACTTTTTAAAAACATTTTACTCAGTCTGTCTTTGTGAAAACCCTGGCAGACACGGTGATGTCTCCAAACCCAGCAACTCTGGTGAGCTGCACGGACTGTGAGAAAGTGATGGACAAGATAGCATAATAGTTACAACATCAGGGTTAAACATTGATAATGTTTCAGTAATCGAATTACCTATTTCTGACCATCACTGTGTGTT
>JAVQJF010060213.1:0-32092 GCA_036023855.1 Gadopsis marmoratus
GGAATTGTTGGGTCTGTAGATATAGAGTTTGCTTGGACTTGCTCTATATTTACAAGTGCTATGAGATAACTTTGTTATGATATAGCGCTATATAAATAAAATTTGATTTGATTTGATCACTAAGGAATTAATTTTGATAATGTTTTAGCCAATTAAGTCTTGTCGTTTACACATCAGTAATAATATTCTTACAAACCTCCCCCAACCCATAACCACCCTGAACTACTTCATCCCACCTACTGCACCCCACCTCCAGCCACCAATCTGTGTGTTATAGTGATGTGTCTGTGTATCACTGTTGTCACTAGGGGGAGCTGGAGAAGCAGCTCCTGCAGGCCAATCCCATCCTGGAGGCCTTTGGAAATGCAAAGACCATCAAAAATGACAACTCCTCTCGATTTGTGAGTCTGTTATTTTTAGATGTAGTTGTGATGTGATCTGATTGTGTAAGATGTCCTGCATCAATGTATTATCTATCGATCGATCGTATAATTTATGTTTTGTGCATGTTTTGTAATCGCACCATTTCATCCTGCAATTGTTTGTTTCCTTGTCTCTCACAGGGTAAATTCATCCGTATCAACTTTGATGTGACCGGCTACATTGTTGGAGCCAATATTGAGACCTGTATCCTTCTGCGTAGGATTTTCTTGTGCTGGGAAAACAGCAAAATGGCACATCTGTTAGGGAAAGTCAAAGGCCTTATGTACCACATTTTAAAAAAAGTGACACCTGCATTATTCTTCTTCACGTAATAGTAGTAACAGAGAAGGAAACATGTTGGACAAATAATGACACTGAACTTGGGAGTTTCATATGGTTCTGAACAGAGGTTTATATGCTGAACCCTCCTCAGAGCACAGAGTGTGTGTATATATTCTTTAACAGCTGAAACCCTCAGACCTGCTGGAGAAGTCACGCTGTATCAGACAAGCAAAGACAGAAAGAGCTTTTCACATCTTCTACTATATGATTGCCGGTGCCAAGGAAAAACTGCGTGGTGAGTTAAAATATGCTGCATTTGACTGTCATGCATTTTAAAAGTCTTCTGAAGGCCATAAGGTTGTAGAGGTTCCTCAACTCGTAGAGGTTCATGTAATACTTGTACTGATGTTAAACCATAATAATAAAGTTAAAGCTGAGAAAAACTGCTCTGTGCATTGCTCACCAATATTGATATAATATGGCAGCAATCATTCAGAGAATACTGACCAGAACTATAAGTCACAAGCTGTTTACCATTGTGTGTTATATTTTCAGAGGAGCTTCTTCTAGAGCCCTTCAGTAATTACCGCTTCCTGAGTGCGGGCCACGTTCAGATCACTGGCCAGCAAGACGATGAGATGTATGAAGAGACCATGGAGGCCATGAAGATCATGGGCCTCACTGACGAGGATAGAATCGGTACCAGTGATAACTCTGATCTTAACTCTGCTTGGAGAGAGGAGGATAGGCTGCTTGGTGTGGGATTCTGTCAGGTGCCACAGTTGTTTCTCTTTGATGCTAATGGTCATATCCCTGTGTTTCAGATATCTTGAAGGTGTGCTCCACAGTCATGCAGCTGGGTAACATAGAATTCAAGAAAGAGAGGAACCAGGAGCAGGCCACTATGCCAGACAACACCGGTTAGACGCCATCACTTCTCACTATTAGAAACTGTGAACCAGTTTCACAAACTACAATATAAGAATCACTTCAGCTTATTTTTAGCTACAGCAGTGAAAATAACTATAAATATACAAACATCCCGAAAAGAAACATACTTGTGTGAAGTGTACAAACATATTTCTTCTTCTCACTCTCTAGCGGCCCAGAAGGTGTGTCACCTGCAGGGCATCAATGTGACAGACTTCACCAGAGCCATCCTCACCCCTCGAATCAAAGTGGGCAGAGAGGTGGTGCAGAAGGCACAGACCAAAGAGCAGGTACTGCAGGGAGTGAGCTGTGTGAAACCATAAGAACAATAAAACAAATAGTACATTTAAACTCTTCCCAAACCTATCATCAATTAATATGATCAGTTGAGTTCAAATCAACTTCACTAATTTGGTCTCTCATCAGATATGTTTTGTGTGTGTGTGTATTTGTTAGGCTGACTTTGCTATCGAAGCCCTGGCTAAAGCTGTGTTTGAGCGACTGTTCCGCTGGATCCTTGGCCGAGTCAACAAGGCCCTGGACAAGACCAAACGCCAGGGAGCCTCTTTCCTGGGAATCCTCGACATTGCCGGCTTTGAGATCTTTGAGGTATGGACATGTTGATAACAGACGTGTCATGTTGACAAGACACAAACATTTCCAAGACGCTGTACACATCCTGAGTTCCGTTTCGTGGTTGTTGCAGGACAACTCCTTTGAGCAGCTGTGCATCAACTACACCAATGAGAAGCTGCAGCAGCTTTTCAACCACACCATGTTCATCCTGGAGCAGGAGGAGTACCAGAGGGAGGGCATCGAGTGGAATTTCATCGACTTTGGCCTCGACCTGCAGCCCACGATTGAGCTCATCGAGAGACCGGTGAGTGGCCTTGACACAATAAAAGCACAATGTCATTTAAATCCACATCATGCACTGGTCAATTCAAGTAAGTTCTCCTGCCTAGCCGCAGATATTTATTGATTTTGTATGACGTGTCTTAATTACTTATTTATTTTAATTAATTATTTTGTTCATACTTAGTAATCACTGCATATTCTCTGCAGAACAACCCTCCAGGCATCCTGGCCCTACTGGATGAAGAGTGCTGGTTCCCCAAAGCCACAGATATCTCCTTTGTGGAGAAACTCCTGAACACACAAGGCAACCATGTGAAATTCGCCAAACCGAAACAGCTCAAAGACAAGACAGAGTTTTCTATTTTCCATTATGCTGGGAGGGTGAGTATTCTGGGATCTGTATAATATGCAAAAGTATGATCCTCTGTTGAGGACATAACATTTTTTATAATCTCATGTTGGCTTATAATTTGGGTAAGATGACTAAAAAGAATATTGCTGTGATGATTGCTGCTACCAATTTGTAAAAATAAAATAATGAATTCAGGGAAGCATAAATAACACTGATGTTGTGTTGTTTGTAGGTGGACTATAACGCCACTGCCTGGTTGACAAAGAACATGGACCCTCTAAATGACAACGTCACAGCGCTGCTCAGCAGCTCCTCCAGCCAGTTTGTGCAAGACCTCTGGAAAGACAGTGAGATGTCTAACTTTGCAAGTTTTAGCCTAGCTTACTAACAATGGGTTACATTTATAGGAATTCATCCGTGTGGATCAGTTTGACCACTTTAAATATAATTTACTATTTTTAAAACTGTCAACTTGCATAGGAAACATGTTAACATACTAACATAATACCCTACTCCATCCGCAGATCTTAGTAGTTGAGAGGGCACTAAAGGGTCAATAATTCAGAGATGTACTTAAGAGCAAGGCTGTTGAAGGCCTTGAAAGTGAGCAATAAAATGTTCAAATCAATTCAACATTTCACAGGGAGCCAGTGGAGGGAGCCCTGGCTGATACATGAGTAATAATTGTATAGTATTTAGTGAAATGCACCACTATAGCAAGTAAGCATTACAGTTGGTGATAAAATGAAATGTGTATACATATCATATTGGAGTTAAAGCCTCTATCTGTAGTATTTGAAAACGTCTGACTCCTTTGTGATAGTATCACAAAACAAAACCCATTGATAGAGTGGTGCACTGCACTGATTTTCATCTGGATTCTTTTTTTTTTTTTTTCTTCAAACAAAACTTTGTGCCACCAGATTAATTTGAAACATGCTATATTTAATTTGCACATAAATTGCACACATAATGGATTTAAAATAACAACAGGAGTCACACAAATCAGATCCACCACATTTGGACCATTTTAAGTTGAGTGTTTTTCCCATTGACATAATGATGTGTTGTCTATTTCAGCCGACAGAGTGGTGGGTCTTGACACGATAGCGAAGATGTCAGACAGCTCCATGCCGAGCGCCTCAAAGACCAAGAAGGGAATGTTCCGCACGGTGGGACAGCTCTACAAGGAGTCTCTGGCCAAACTCATGACCACACTGCACAACACGCAGCCCAACTTCGTCAGATGCATCATCCCCAACCACGAGAAGAGGGTAAAGAAAAGAACTATGTCATTAACACTAGTGTCTCTTATGCAAAAGCTGCTGTTAAGATGTAGCCTATTTGACACTGTCAGGAAAAAGTCAGTATCTTATGTGATAAAACTATTTATTGACCACTCAAATTGTTTTAGAGGAGGGCATCTGTCACCTGTCTAAATGTGTTAGACCAGCCTCTCTGGTAGACTGGTGATCTGTCCAGGGTGCACTTAATGTTCCCAACTCCCTGTAGCCCTGAAAGATAACTGGTTCAGATGTATGGATGGATGTATGTTTTGAAGGACATTATGTTGTCTTATGGATTCCTGAAGACATAACATAAAAACAAATATCCACATAATGCAGTAACTATTCAGTATTGGGTGATATAGGCGTGTTTCCCTCATTAAAAAAACAATGTAATAAAACTCAAATCCTGTTCTCCTCAGGCAGGGAAGCTGGATGCCCACCTGGTCCTGGAGCAGCTGAGGTGTAACGGCGTGTTGGAGGGGATCAGAATATGTCGACAAGGATTTCCCAACAGAATCGTCTTCCAGGAGTTCCGTCAGCGGTGAGTGAGATCTGAGGAGGCTCACTAACCTGCTACTAGAGTTTATAATATTCCTGTAAACCTTTATCACCATACTAAGATATCTCTGCTTCCTTCCTGTCTGATAGCTATGAGATCCTGGCTGCTAGCGCTATCCCCAAAGGTTTCATGGATGGCAAACAAGCCTGCTGCCTCATGGTAAACGCATAAGTTAAAAATTCCCATCCACGATAATTGAAATGGTTATACCCTGTGTGAGCGTCCTTTTTCCCACTGATCTCCTGCCTGTGTAGATCAAGCATATAGACTTGGACCCGAACCTGTACAGGATTGGACAGAGTAAGATCTTCTTCCGCACAGGAGTGCTGGCCCAGCTGGAGGAGGAGAGAGATCTGAAGATAACTGTGGTCATCATTGCTTTCCAAGCTCAGGCGAGAGGCTTCCTGGCCAGAAAGTATGAATATACAACTGTAACCTCACCATCTAAGAAAGTGTGCTGTCTCTTTGCTTTATATTATACATGATATATTGGTTTCACTGTTGTATTTTTTTTTTAAAAGGGCATTTGCCAAGAGGCAACAGCAACTCACAGCCATGAAAGTGATCCAGAGGAACTGTGCTGCCTACCTCAAACTAAGGAACTGGCAGTGGTGGAGGCTCTTCACAAAGGTCAGCTAACCATTCTGCATAATAATGCAAGGAAATCACAGTGCAACCTTATATTTTAGGATTTTCTAATACTTTAATGTGGTTTTAGAATGAATTCTTCATGTAGTTTTGTACAAGTTACAATCTTAGCCTTACATTGCGTTTACCCCAAATATGATGTTGCCCACCCTCCTGAACCACAGGTCAAGCCTCTGCTGCAAGTGACACGACAGGAGGAGGAGATGGGTCTGAAGGACGAAGAGCTGCAGAGAGCCAAAGATGTTGCTGTAAAGGTTGAATCTGAGCTGAAGGAAATCACCTTGAAACACACATCGGTAAAGGATGAAATCTGCATTGATGACACAAAACACATTTCTAAACTTCCTTGTGCTTTCACTTGATGCCACGGCCATTTAGAACTGCATCAAATTTGTCATTTCATGTGCCTTTTCAGTGGTTATTTAATACATGAGTGAAACCAAGCCAATAAGCATAAGCTCCTGTTAAAACGGTCCACCAGGGATCTACAGACAATGAAGCTGAGCCCAATTTTTTCTTTTCTGTCTGCTTCAGGTTTTGGAGGAGAGGAATGCCCTGCAGGAGCAGCTTCAAGCCGAGACAGAGCTGTATGCCGAGGCTGAGGAGATGAGGGTTCGTCTGGCATCTAAGAAGCAGGAGTTGGAAGAGATCCTCCATGAGATGGAGGCGAGACTGGATGAAGAGGAAGAACGTGCTCAGGCGCTGTTAGTGGACAAGAAGAAGATGCAACAGCAGATGCAGGTCTACACATGTTCTTCAGTTATTGTTTCTGGTTTGCCGTTATATAGAGAGAGTTTCACACACTTATTTCCACACGCAGTTATGTACGCTCTGATAATGTGACAAAAGAGCAGCTCAAACTGAAGCTACAAAATTCTTCTTGTAGGAATTGGAAGAACATTTGGAGGAGGAGGAAGATGCCCGCCAAAAGCTGCAGCTGGAGAAGGTTACCTGTGAAGGCAAGATCAAAAAGCTGGAGGATGACGTCCTGGTCATGGAGGACCACAACAACAAGCTGCTGAAGGTAAGTTTGGACAAACAGTATTTATCAGAGAGGCCCTTATGTTAGTCACATTAAGAGTTACTGCTTCAAAAAGAAGTTAGATTTTGGCAAATAGATTACATACTTTGTGTTTGTAGGAGAGGAAGCTGATGGAGGAGAGGATTGCAGACTTCAGTAGCAACCTGGCAGAGGAAGAAGAGAAGTCAAAGAACCTCACCAAGCTCAAAAACAAACATGAGTCCATGATCTCTGAGCTAGAGGGTAATCTGTTATGGATTGTCATGCATTAACACTCTGAAAAACCATTACTGATGTCACAAAAACATTTATGTTCCTTTTTCATCTCTCTCCCCTACTTACAGTCCGCTTGAAAAAGGAAGAAAAAGGTCGACAGGAGCTGGATAAGGCTAAGCGTAAGTTGGAAGCAGAGTCCAATGACCTGCAAGAGCAGATAGCCGACCTGCAGGCCCAGATCGCTGACCTCAAAGCCCAGCTTGCAAAGAAGGAGGAGGAGTTACAGAACGCCTTGGCCAGGTAAAGTCCTGAGAAGTTATAGATTTAATCTTCAATACACCTGAATCTCAACACTTCATCAACTTTTAACTTCTTAAATGCCAATTCTATAGTGCAAATATCCTCCTCGATGCTTCTTCCTTTCAGGTTAGAAGATGAGACAGCTCAGAAGAACAACGCACTGAAGAAGATCAGAGAGCTGGAGGGACACATCTCCGACCTGCAAGAGGACCTCGACTCTGAGCGGGCGGCTCGGAACAAGGCAGAGAAGATCAAACGGGACTTCGGGGAGGAGCTGGAGGCCCTCAAGTCTGAGCTAGAGGACACCTTGGACACCACTGCAACACAGCAGGAACTAAGGTTGGTCATATGTATTCAAAGGGATTTTATAAATGTAATGCAGCACCTTACATAAAGTTATTACATATTAAGGATTTTTAGGTAAGGTACAATTCATTTTAAAGAAAATTAATGGTAACGAGATGACCAACACTGCAACAAACCAAGAAACATAAATATCCATCTGTTATTAGAAAGCTCGTCTACAATAGAGGTGCAAGAGGCGATAGTTCAGATTTGTAAAATATGACAAACGTCTGTATGATCCATCCATCCAGAGCCAAACGTGAGCAGGAGGTGAACCTGCTGAAGAAAGCCATTGAGGACGAGAACCGGACCCATGAGGCCCAGATACAGGAGATGAGACAGAAACACACCCAGGCTACGGAGGAGCTCACAGAGCAGCTGGAGCAGTCCAAACGAGTAGGCCTGCATAATTTTAGACAGTATTATAAATACTCAGGTGTTATTTAGCTTGTTTATTTGAGTTGATACTGTTTCTGAAAGGCAAACTTTCACAGGATGCTGATTTTCAATTTTCTCTTTTCTGCTCAGGTCAAGTCAAACTTGGAGAAGGCTAAACAAGCTCTGGAGAAGGAGACGTCAGAATTAACCATAGAGGTGCGCTCGCTCACCCAGGCCAAACAGGATGGGGAGCACAAGAGGAAGAAGTTGGAAGGCCAGGTGACAGATCTACAGTCACGCTGCAATGACGGCGAGAAGCAGAAGGCCGAGCTGGGAGAACGCTGCTCTAAGATCACTGTAAATGACTATCGTTTATTACATCAATACTTTGTATTAAAAGAAATTTTGCAATTTTTAAAAGATACCACACTGATATGCTGAAAATTAAAGTCCCAGAAATCTCATCTTTGTATTCATACAGGTTGAACTGGAGAGTGTGACAAACCTACTGAATGAAGCAGAGGGCAAGAATATCAAACTGAGTAAAGATGTTACCAGCCTTACCTCCCAACTCCAAGACTCACAGGTAACTGGACTTTTAGCAGACCTGAAGCACTGATGTTATAACCCCAGTACAGTCTAGATGTAATGTTTTCTATGAATTAAATGTACTACATAATGCCTGCTGATAAAAGGTCAGAATTAAAGCATTGACCTGGTGTGCTGCTACAGGAGCTGCTGGCTGAGGAGACGCGTCAGAAACTGCAATTCTCTACAAAGCTGCGGCAAGCAGAAGACGACAAGAATAGCTTGCAGGAGCAGCTTGAAGAGGAGATGGAGGCCAAGAGGAACGTGGAGAGACACGTCTCCACCCTCAACATCCAGGTCAGAGTTCAAACTAGGGGTCACTAATTTACAGGTTAATCTACAAGTTGGTGGTGAAAAAACCTCAAAAGGTAGATTTATTGTCTTCTTCATAATTAGCACCTTAACAATGTGTTCTTCTCTCCACAGTTGTCAGATTCGAAGAAGAAGCTGGAGGAAATGACGGGAAACATCGAGCTGCTGGAAGAGGGCAAGAAACGTCTGCAGAGAGATTTGGAGGCAGCAAACACCCAGTTTGAGGAGAAGGCTTCTGCGTATGACAAGTTGGAGAAGACCAAAAACCGTCTGCAGCAGGAGCTTGAGGACACGCTGATGGACCTGGACAACCAGAGGCAGAATGTGTCGAACCTGGAGAAGAAGCAGAAGAAGTTTGACCAGGTCAGTCAAATCAGAAGACACTAAGAGATAACTGTCAAGATAAATCACTCTCTGTATGCCACATTTAATTGCACATTAAAACCTTCAAATTACTATTACCTTAAAGTAATCTGCTGCACTACTGGTTACATTACCCTGGAATTACAAATGTTACCCATGGTTTTCTGTCCTCGCTGGTCTCCAGATGCTGGCCGAAGAGAAGAGCATCTCCAGTAAATATGCAGACGAGAGAGACCGTGCTGAAGCCGAGGCCAGAGAGAAGGAGACCAAGGCTCTGTCCCTTGGAAAAGCTCTGGAAGAGGCCCAGGATTCCAGAGAGGAGCTGGAGAGAGCGAACAAGGCCCTGAGGATGGAGATGGAGGACCTGATCAGCTCCAAGGATGATGTGGGAAAAAATGTTAGTGAATAGAACATTGTTTCATTCAAAACATCACTGGACGTGACACACATGAGGCATGCCCCTGGTTTGACTGGTCACATTTCTTTATGCTATTTACACCTGAAGTAATTAATTTTAGCAATATATTGATGGCAGGTCCACGAGCTGGAGAAGTCCAAGCGAGGCCTGGAGGCCCAGGTGGAGGAGATGAAGACTCAGCTGGAGGAGCTAGAGGACGAGCTGCAGGCAGCTGAAGATGCCAAGCTGCGTCTGGAGGTCAACATGCAGGCCCTGAAGGCCCAGTTCGACAGGGACCTCCAGGGACGAGATGAGATGGGAGAGGAGAAGAAGAGACAGCTTGTCAAGCAGGTAAAGAGATTTAAAATATCCCATCTTCCCAATGAAAGACATGAATGACGCCGGCTGCAACGGCAATCTAATCTAAATATTGACTGCAGGTTCGCGAGTTGGAGACGGAGTTGGAGGATGAACGGAAGCAGAGGGCCTTGGCAGCTGCAACCAAGAAGAAGCTGGAGACCGACATGAAAGATCTGGAGGGACAGATCGAAACAGCCAGCAAGGGACGAGATGAGGCCATCAAACAGCTCCGCAAGCTCCAGGTGAGAATGAAGAGATGGAGGAAATGCAGCAGCAGGATCAGCACAGGAGAAATATTTGTCTAAACACTGTACTTTGATTTTAGATGAACGTTTCCTTTTGATAATTTTCTGCAAGTGCATGTTGGAAGCTTGTACTAAAAGCGTCTGTAGTACCATCTTCCCACTAAATAGGGTTCACATTCTGATGCTGATTGCCTCATCGCTCTCCCTATTGCTATCTATTTGTGTTTCTCTTCGTCCCACCAGGCCCAGATGAAGGACTTCCAGAGGGAGTTGGAGGACGCCCGCGCTGCCAGAGAGGAGGTGTTGGCTACCGCAAAGGAGAGCGAGAAGAAGGCCAAAGGTCTGGAGGCTGAGCTCATGCAGCTACAGGAGGTAACACATTTGACTCCTAACCAAGCAGCAACTTGTTTGAGGGCAGAGTCTTGAAATAAAGCATTCATCTCTAATATGCGTCTAGGACCTGGCTGCAGCTGAAAGGGCACGGAAGCAGGCAGAGGCTGAAAGAGATGAGCTGTCTGACGAGCTGTCCAGCAACTCCTCTGGAAAGTAGGTGGAGATTTCACCTTTCTGCTCTATCTGTGAAATGAGCGCAGAAGACAAATGATGTTTACATTTGTTTGCTGGTGGGGTCTGTGCGTGCAGGTCCGCCTTGGCAGATGAGAAACGTCGTCTGGAAGCTAAGATCTCCCAGCTAGAGGAGGAGCTGGAGGAAGAGCAGAGCAACATGGAGATCCTCAACGACAGGCTGAGAAAGAGCACACAGCAGGTGACCAGACAGTAGCAGCTACTGGAGTCATGAAAGAGCCCTAAAAAAGGGAAGAGGCTTCATCCCTCTTTTTGCCTGCATTACCTCTGCAGGTGGATCAGCTGAATAGCGAGCTGCAGACAGAGCGCAGCACCTCCCAGAAGAACGAGAGCGCCCGGCAGCAGATGGAGCGCCAGAACAAGGAGCTGAAGGCCAAGCTCCAGGAGATGGAGAACCAGGTCAAGTCCAAGTTCAAGTCCTCCATCACTGCTTTGGAGGCTAAAGTGGCACAGCTGGAGGAGCAGCTGGAGCAGGAGAACAGGTCGGGGGCAGAGAAATAGTCTGATTATGTCTGTTATTGCACTCATGACATAAAACCATGGCCAAGGGCACATATCCATCGAAAACAAAGATGACAAGGAGTTAATTTGCATGTTCCAGTAGCATCAATATTATTGTGTCGTCCAGTTCCACCATTAAATTACATCATTTATACTTTCTGCTTCTCCCTGAACTCTTTTGTCCTTTCTCAGGGAGAAGCAGGCATCTGCAAAGGGTATGCGCCAGAAGGACAAGAAACTCAAGGACCTGATGATGCAGGTGGAAGACGAGAGGAAACAGGCAGAGCAGTACAAAGACCAGGTATGAGTACTTAATGCATCCATGCTCAAACAAGTCTGTACATTCTTCTTGTGTGCACGGTAGATGGATATATGGAGTCCATTGCATAGGGGCCGTTAGTTTGTGATGGCCTCTCAAAAAGACTCTTTCACTCTCCAGGCGGAAAAGTCAAACACCCGCATGAAGCAGCTGAAGCGGCAGCTGGAGGAGTCTGAGGAGGAGTCTCAGCGTGCTACAGCCGCCCGCAGGAAGCTGCAGCGGGAGCTGGATGAAGCCACCGAGACCAATGACGCCATGAGCCGCGAGGTCAACTCCCTCAAGAGCAAACTCAGGTAGGACAGAGTGCCAAAGAGTCTTTCTTCTTGGATAGGTGGAGTGTTTTTGTTTGTTTCTCTTGTATCGTTGACTTTTTAATTTCTGTGACAGACACTGCAGTCAGAAAAGTAATAGACTGGTAAATGTTATAAACTTTCTGGAGAATGTTTGTGTATGTCTTCACACAAAGTAAAGGAACTCAAACAGTTTTCAGGTCACCTACATTTCAGTGCTAAAGATCATTGTTGCTAGTCATCTCCAGGTGGTTATTTAAATTTCAGTGAGATTTAGTTGGGCGGCCTTACTGAGCACAAGCACAACAATTGTGTCCATCTCTATTCCAGAGGAAACCCTGAACCCAAGGAGTAACACAGCAGGTACCTCTGCGCCTAAAAGTTACCCCATCACCACTTCTTATCAACTTACCATGACTTTTCATTCTCCCATGCACACTCTTAATGCTATCATTTCTTTCATTGAGCCTAACTGAGAGAAATATGGCTCTTCAGACACCACAATTTCCTTCGAGAAAACTATAATTTTAGGCAGCAAGTGACCTTTCCATGACACCAATTTCAAACTGCTGGCCATATTTTTCTCAGTGCTTGGTTTAATTGCCATAAACCAAACTCATTTTCCTGAACCAGGAGTCAAATGAGTTACAAATATAACCAGCGTGCTTATCCTGTAACCAAAGCACAACCTGTACATTCTGTATTTCATCCGAGTGGTTTTCCAGCTCGGAAACGCTCACATGACCACTCCTCTCACTGCGGGGATGTGTTTTTGTTTCTGTCTGGCGTCCATCTGTGTGGCATTTTAGGCGTGGAAATGAGCCCTCCTTTGGCAGCACAGGTCGTCGTATTGGCGGAGGCCGAAGAATGGTCGAGGATGCCTCTGAGGAGGAGGCCGACTCCCAAAGCGACTTCAATGGAACCAAGTCCGCAGAGTAAGGGACATCAAATAATCAGATATCAGAATAACCTACCAGGGAAAGCTCCGCCACTCAAATTCAAAATATATATTTTCTCCCATTCCCAGTAGTGTACTGGTCTGTCTCCTTGTTTCAGAGCACCTTTTCTTGACACACAATAATCAGAAGGACTTTATCAACCAGAGGAGTTGTTTTGGTGGCTCTGCTGATGTGTGATTTTGCTGTTCCTTTTGGGGTTTTTTTTTTTTTTTTTTTTTTTTAAGTTACACTGTTTTGTACTGCACTGACTTTTTTATTTTTATTTTTTTATGCAAGGTTTTGTACACAAAAGAGGTGCCTCTAATTACCACGCTGACCTGCCAGCAAAGCCTCAGGCCTCCAAAAAAAGTCACCTTAAAATGTATGGATCTGTAACTACAGCGACTGTTATCCTGTTGCCTGTGACTGCTGTTAAGTGTTCAGAATGGCACTGAAATGGTTTAACAGATTGGATATTTCTATACTCCCATCTGCATCCAGTCAGTGCTGCTGTTTGCACTCCGGCAAACAATATTTAGCCGTTTAACATTCTCTTAAGTCACAGTTTTATGTTATTTGCACCTTTCTCATGTTAAAATATGTTTAGATTACTTTTAGCCCAGTAATATCAGAATGTTTTAGGTCGGACAAGGTTCCAAGTTGCTCCAACTATAAAATCGTGAGCCAGACTTCAGAATTGGACACTTAGCTGTCGCATCCCAATTTTCTATTTTTCGTCCAGATATACTGTACATGTTCAAAAAGCCCCTGATCACCCGAAACAACTCATTCTCATTTAATCATGTTATATGTAACCTATTGATGTTTACATGACACCAATCGTATCTTAATTGTTGAACCACCTGCACAAGAAATAAAGATCTTTAAAAAAATAAAAAGCAGCTTTGATTTTCTCCTTTTAATGTTTTTGTCTTGGTCTGTGACTTAAAACTGGATCATCATCATCACAACAGAACGTCAGTCTCATCTGTTCAATAGAAAATCAACAGGATAAATGTTGGGTATAGTACCTCAGGCACATACAGTTTGAAGTCCAAACACAGAAGCAGTTGCAGAGGTGCTGCAAACAAACCTAGTACACACAATGCTTGTGAATTACAATTAAAGTTAGTGTGTTAGTTCAAGGAAGGTTAAACGGCAAACAGGAGCAGGACATCCAGTTCTCATATGCATGAACCACAAGTTAATTGCTACACTGCAGCATACAGCGATGGCCGCTGTATGGCAGTAGTGACAACTCAAGATTAACCAGAAACATTTCAGGGAAAAGTCCCATTTGCTGTATTTCCCCACGCACAATATCAATCTAAATGGCAGGAAAAGGATATTCAATACAGGTTCTATATACCTACACAAATATACTATATGTGCTTGTCTTTGACCTGTTAGAATCTATTATTGCTTTGTATTTCCCCCCATTCGGCCACCATATAACCCTTTGATGGCAGACAGGAGGGATTTAGGGATTTATTTATTACTATACATTCAGTAGTGAGCATGTGCCAATCTAACTTCTACAGTCAACTAAAAATCTGTATAAAAGTTATTGGTAACACTAGATCATTAATCTGCAGCATGACAAATGAACATCTCATCTCGGAGGCAGAAAACCTATTCCTATACTTCATTCATAAGCCTCGCATACCAGGAAAGAAGTAGTCTGTGCAATGGCAGGAGGGAGGTGATACAAAAGGAGCTGGGGGTCAAACTGAATACCATGTGAGACTTAACTATCCTGAAGAAAAGTGACAGCTCATTTCTACAAGACTGGCAGCACGAGGGTTAAGACAACCCATATAATTTATTTGACCTATAACAGCAAAGCAAGGCCTGCAAGCTGAAGAGGTAATAACATTAGATGAAGGCAGCGATGGTTAATATACACTCAGTACATCAGTTCCGTGGCCGTGACCAATTCATTCTCGACTTTTTGGAGCAGTGGAAAATATTTGGTCTCTTCTGAACAAAAGTATTGGTGGGCTCAGCATGGAAAACTGATTTTAGCCATCTTTCCAACTGACAATATCTAAGCTGCTCCACAACAGATGTGAATTCATGCCGATGTTCTACGGTGCTACATTATTCGAGCCCATGGTTCAAAGAATAAAAAACAGCAGACTTGTTATTCAAAGTTATTGAACAAAGCTTTACCATGTTTTTCATATCAGATACAAAGAGAAAAAAAACGATATTTGGATCATCTAACCTTTTTTAGAAATGACACTCCAGATTCTTGGTCCCTTTATTAGGATCACATCCAGTGGCTGTTAATATAACTGCCTCTTATTTGGGCCCCTACTTCATAATCAGTGAGCAAGTGCAACAATGTGCCTAAATGTGCAGTAATGTTTCAGCAGCCCCGATATGCTTAATCCACCACAGAAAGCAAATCAGCAGATGCTACCCACCACAGCGTCAAAGATACAGCAGAAAATATAGTGTGAGGAGGAGCAGGTCTCGTTGTTCCTTGACTTTACACAAGCTGCAGTGCTGCTTCCTTTGACCGATATGGTGTGATACTAGCCTGAGGCAGCAGAAGTCCATGCGCTGATTATGTGGGGCAAGGAGAGAGGCTTTCTTGTTCAAATAGTTCAGCAGGGCGTGTGGCGACGAGGGAAGACCGCTCAGTTCAAGGTCCCATTGCTGTAGCTTGTTAATGAGTGAGGGGGGACAGGAGGTTCGGCGTCACGTTTTTGAGGGAGGGAGGTGGCTCGCCTTCTTTTTCTCTCATAGCAGGATCTTGACCCCTCCTTGTGGAGACTGCGTGCCCTGGGAGACTCCTCGTGGAGGAGCCGGTCCAAACTCTAACCGCTTCACTAAACTGCAAGACAAGATGTAGAACATACACTTACAATGAGCAAACCTGAGATGACAAAGGTCAGAATACTCAATAATAGGGGTGGGCGGTATACTGGTTTCTTCACCGTCACAAGTGTCAC
This sequence comes from Gadopsis marmoratus, assembly GCA_036023855.1. Taxonomy (NCBI): domain Eukaryota; kingdom Metazoa; phylum Chordata; class Actinopteri; order Centrarchiformes; family Percichthyidae; genus Gadopsis; species Gadopsis marmoratus. The sequence continues at coordinate 15,460 of JAVQJF010060213.1, forward strand.
GTTCTGCCATGACATGGATTTTGCAATACCGTCATTACTGTGATAAATGTTTTAGAATATTAAAAACAACAATAAAGCCTTTAGTTTTTTTTTGTTCAGTCTTGGTCTGAATACCTGTCTTTGGAAAAAAACAAAGCATATTCACTATAGTCTGAAATGAATGGGTGAGAGACCGAGGTGGAAAATGTGGTACCGAAAAAGGGGAGTACTTCTGTGATTTGGACCTGGTTTGGCTGTAAGTCATCTGATGCGGCGCAAACATCAGTAATATGTAAGATTTGCCGTCGTGTTGCGACAGCCAAACGTGACAACACCAACAACCTGTTTCACCATCAAAAAAGCGCTCACACCCATGAGTACGAGGACGCAACAAGGGCCAAAAGCACCAGTGGTGTAGCCAACAGCTGCACCAGCTGAGCTCAGAAACACAGCTGTGACTCCAGGCTTCGTTCACTGCTGCTGCATCGTCTGCCTGGGCCTTGGAGGGAGCTCGTCTGGTATGCATGATGACGGACAGTAGCTCAAACGTGGTGCGCACACTACAGATCAACAAATGGACCAGGCTCGCACGTTTTACACGTCGCTAACTTGGTAAGTTACAATGGTCAAACCAGCAGGCTTTCTGAACAGTGCATGGTGCTGAAATTAAGTCTAATAAACATTCCAAATTAATTACACATAAATCATATAATTTAGCCTATTTGACCAAAACAGATTTGTATCAAGACCAGTACTTTTATCCAAATATAAATGAAGCAAAGTATCAGCAATAATATACATTTTCTGCCAAAATGCTGTTGAGATGCTTAATCCTACCTGTTGCCCAAGTCTGAGAATTAATCACACAACAGTTGGTAGTTAACCTACATCATGGGGCTAATTTTTTCTTTAAGATGTGTTCCCTTACATTGCCAATAGAGTGAATAAAGGTAGAATCATGTTTTGAGTGGAGTATCTCCTTTTACTTTTGTAATACCGTGATATCATACTGTCACCGTTAAAAAATAAAAATACCATGATATAAATTTTAGGTCACATCGCCCACCCCTACTCAATACTTGTTGGCTGTGCAGACCTAAAAATAAAATAATTCTGTAAAACATTAAATAAAAGCATTCCTTTACAGTGTTTAAGCCTGGTTCTTATTCTAATAATTGTGTCCGATTGTAAAAGGAAAGAAAATGCAGACTCAAGCAAAACAAGTACAGACACAGGTTGTAAACTACCGAAATCTTCCTTGAATAACTGCAAGGTCACACATGCACTAACTCTGAGGAATAACGTAACTATAAAAAAATAATAGAAATCTGCACCTACATGACTGAACCTATATAAAGAACTGCGTGTGATATCTTACTCTGTTTAAGTAAGATACTCCTTAACCAGACAAACTGACTTCTGTGTAATAATTGATAGAACCACTAGAACAAGAGTTTTTCCAGTGGTTACTCTTCAGACCGTGCTGCTGTCGTTTTCATCACCTGTCATACTGAGGAGGAGGGCTCATGCTGGTACCTTGGACCTCAGGGCCTCCCTCTAACCGTGAAGGACTACCAGGGCCAGCCGGAAGTGCTGGTCTGCTGATGGATGTGTCGTACGCAAAGTCTCGACAGGATGCCAACTTTGACTCCAGATTCTGGCCGGGATATCAAAACAAATAGTCAGTCAGCGCATACGTGGAAAACGTGTAGTGATTCTATTCAGTGAACACAATACATTCACTAGGTATTGTAGCTGTATAATTTCTGAATCTCTTACTCCAACTTTTCTCAGCAGCTCCCCTACAATGTTGAGTGCAGATATTCTAGCAGACGTAGTGAGGGGAGTCCCCGTTAGACCATCACCTACAACAGAACAGATAACACATTATTAATTCCAAGTTCATATATTATTAATGTAATTAAAGTTTTTCTATTTACCTCTCCGGATGCTGGATGCAGGGGGCGTGGCAAATGAGCCGATTGGTTTGGAGGGTGTAACAGGGAAGGATAGGTTACCAACTGACGGGCACGGCAGATCTGGTCGATCTGCGTCTTTGCCCAGGCTGCTGGACGGCCGCCTTTCCTTCTGACGTACCGCCAGCTCCTGACGAAGGTCTGACACAAACAGGACACACAGATACAATCTGAGTCAGCTTTCAGTAAATGATTCCCACTGCCACGTGTTTAAAGAACAACATTGTCGGTTTCCATTTCATTGCATATAATACAAAAATGAAGGAGGGAAGGAAGGGAATATCTGTCAAAATTGTAAAAATAAATAAAAATAAAACATATTTATATCAGTATTAAATTATCTAAAACATGTAAACACATCTACAGCCTTCTCATGAGCTTCGGCAGAACAAATATATTCTATAATGCAACTACGCATTAGATCAGACAGTATAATCAGGAATGACAGACAGGACATAAAAACAGAATCCATCCAGCTGTCAAAATTCACTGAGTGTCAGTTTGTGGAGAAATCAGCAGTTCTTGTAAACCTGAGAAGCTACAGTCAGTGCCTGTTTGTGTGAATTACCTCTCGCCTCATCCTTGAGCCTCTGAACAGACTCAAGCAGGTTCTCCTTCTCATCCAACTCGCTCTCAAGGAAGGCATTCCTCTCGATAACGTGGTTCATCCGCTGCTCAAAGTCCTCCAGAGACATGATGGTAGCCCTGGGACAAGCAGAGAGGACGTTAACAATACTGGATGTATTGTGCAGATTGGCTTCGTGCGCTACGCGTGCGTATGTGTACCGAAGTCAGAGACAGCCAGTTAGTTTATCATTTGACGATGAAGACCATTGGTGAGACAATGACATAAGACGTTTTAAGGCATTTACCTTTTGGTCCTCTCCAGGTCATCATTGGACTGCTCTAGCTCTCTGATGTATTTCTGCAGGTGATCTCTCACTGCTTTGGTTTGGGCCAGATCTTCCTCCAGGGTTGAGATGTGCCTAAAAGCGTCCGAATGCTGCATCTCGAATTTCTCCTGCAAACAGCACACAGACATCAAATTAATGGATGTTGGCAATGCCAGCTTTGCAGTATCATGGCAGATTAATCACTGCAGCTGCCAGCTGCAGTGATTAATTAATCTGTGTATTTATAATAAAGACATTAGTTTGTTCTCTTTCCAACCTTTGAACAATCTGTTTTTTTTAGCACAATCCTGCTTCTTCCATTAATGTTCTCTTCCCCATGGACCACTGAACAAAAATAGCAGTCAGCTGCCTTATAGCTAGGCAGCAGTTTTCTTAGTGCCAGACATCATGGCAACGATATGCTGAATTTGGGTTGTCTAAAGGCTGTCTGTTTCTCTGCAAAAGAGATGGCACAGTAACGTGGCAGCTCTGTAAAGTGCTCTACCTTTATGCTTTCCAGTTCCACGCGCAGTCGGTTGTTGTCTAAAAGCAGGTCTTTGTTTCGTCCCTCACACTGCTTCAGCTCGGTTTCCAGCTCTGCTTCATATTCTTGACTCATCTGCTGAAACTCCTGCAACTCCTCCTGAGCCTCATCAGCCCTGATGAAAAAACGTCCAAACACTACCCAATCACATTGTTGTACAACATGTGTATTACTATAATTTATGATTACAATTCAACGTTGCCTATTAAGGAATCTGTAAGGCCTAATGTCTAATAATGTCACCTTTGCTGATGTCTCTCTGCCTGCTCCTTCCAGAAGCCCAGCTCCTCTTCTAAGGATGCAAATGTTCGTGTTGTTGGCTCTACCATGGCTGCAGCTTTGTGTCAGGGGGGGTGGTGATGGGAGACCTAAACGTAAAGTTAAACGTAGTATAGCTTGACGACCACCATCACTATCTGCCATAAGGATCACACACATCCTTGCACTCAAAGCAGCCGGTTACGTTAGCGAATGCTAAGTTAACTAGGTGAGCTAGCGTTAGTCTACCAAGGCTGGGGAAAGCAAACATTGCAGAAATGCGTTTATACATTTACTTCTATCAAGTACGAACGAGTAGTGAACACTTTAGTTACTTTTTAAAGCGTGCACCGGTGTTTGAATGTGCATATACACCGCGGCTACGGTGTTCAGCTAAGCTAATATAGCCAGCTAAGCCACTTAACCAGAATGTTACCCAAAACACAGCGACCAACAGAAACTAGGCAGACTCACCTGCATATAAGACAACAATTAAAACATGATACAGTTCAAAAAATGTACTTCGAGAAAAGGCTAAATATTGAGGATTCGCGCAACAGACGTATTGTGATTTCACAACCTAATGTCTCATTACGGCAGGACGACTCGCCAACCAAATACAAACCAAGCTTCGGTTCTCGGACGCCATTGGACAATAGCGATGACGTTGCAAACATATTATCCAATCATGTTGTTGAACGAATGTGTAGCCGCGGAAGGCGGAGTCCCCGACACCGAGCTCTAAACGTAAGTGTATCCTGTTGTCTTGCGACGGATAACAACAACAACAACAACAACGAAGTGATGCCTGTAAATCCTCCGAGGTTTCCATTCAAGGTTGTGGAAGTTAAAAGTATAATTTGGTTTACGGCGTTTCTACTATGTCTCCCATCTCATTTTTATATAGAGAAGCATAAAAGAAACATTTTATAACGCAATCCAATACAGGGCAGTGGCCGGGAGAGGGATGGAGACGCAGTTGTACCTGCCAAAAAAAAGCTAAAACTCTATGCACGTACTTTGGCCAAATGGCAGGAGATCATCCCAAAGCAAACTCATGCTTCTTGTAAAGTGTGCCACTCAGATTTTTGCCTTGCACATTAGCCAGCACGAAACATCTTCCAAGCACAAGAGGCACAACAACAAACCCTGCCAATGACGACATTTGTGACAGGAAACGTTTCGGAGGCAGATCACGTGACCAAGGCTGAGGCGAAGACGTCAGTGCTTTGATCCAATAATAATGTGGCCTTTTCAACCGCAGTGTAGCAGCTGTCACAATGAAATGAATGCATAATGCATAATTGGGAATGGCTGATTGGATTATAGAAACTGGGAACTATTGGAGCAATGAGGGAGAAACACTCTACATGGGATCATCAGGGTTGAATGATTTTACTAAGTATGATTGTTAGTAGGCTTAGGTTAAACATTCCTTGCAAAAAAAAAACCAACAGCCTGCATTTAATTGAATTTTCATCTCATCATCCCCATGAAAAAGTTATGAAGGGATAAACACACTGTCATGTGGTACTTACATTAAGGATATCATACATTAATGTTAAGTATTATATTATTTATTATATTCTGATATATAAAGGTTGGAAATGAAACGAAAGACCCCATAATGAAATCAGTGAGAACATTCTTTAATCGTAAAGGGGCCCATGAATACTTACAATAACTGATAATTGACATTTTATTCCCCCAAAGAATATTCATTTATCGTTCATGTGACATACAGAGCTGCCATCACTTTGAACAACCCAGACCTTGTTATACTTTTAACATGCACATACAGTATGCCTGCTGTTAACAGTACATTTACGCACAAATAATCACATGCTTTACAATACAGACAAGGCTGGTCCAGTGGTTCTTATAATACCTAACAACACCTTTTATGCTTACTTTGGATGAACACATGTTCATCAATAACTAAATTTTCTTATTACCCCACCTCAACCTTAAAAACATCTAAGCCCTGTGTTCAGAAATGTCTCTCACTCGAACATAAAGGGCAGGAAGTAGGCTCTGGCACCTGGAAAAATTACAAATTACAGATTTCAGTCCAATGAACATTGCTTACATTATAAATTATGACTGGAAGGCATTTAAGATCCTGAGAAAAAGTGTATTTAGCATAGAAAAAAAATAGAAACAGGAATTTCATTCCAGAAAGAAAAAAGAACCACCTAAGACCTGAGATACTTGTTCTTGGAACATTCACATTTATTAAAAATGAGACATCTGAGAAGAAAAATGTCTGTTGGCCAAACTGTGTGAATGAGTATAGGCCTCCTCTGTTTTTGATATGGAATACACCACCAGACATTTAGATAAAGGTAAGTGCACAGGTTTTTCTCGCAGTTATTCCTTCCCATCACAGCAGGGCTTATCCTCATCAGGTCAGTCATTCAGGAACAAAGCAGAGATATCTGAAGGGCAATAAAACACATTAAAAGTTAAATCCACCACATAATGACATCATTTCAGTAAAGTTAGACAGCCTCCAACAGTACACTAGATCTTTCCTTACCGCAGAGAAATCATTCCACAGCTTTATTAATTTCTTTGTTGTTCGCATCTGAGGACGTCTTCTTATTGTCTAATACATCAGTCTTCACCTGACCCAGAGTTCGCAGTAGGCACATGGTGTCAAACCCCTCCTCACCAGCCTCTTGCAACAACTCAAGTACCTGTAAATAAGACAGGTCACCTCTTTATCAAAACAAAAGCGAACACAGGTGACATATTTTAACCACCATACTGGACCTGTGCTGGGACCCACCTGCAGACACTTAAATGATTTGAGTTCGCTCAGGTTCTCCTGCAGGAACAACAGATAGATGCTGAGGTCATTGTAGACGGGCGTGACCACACCCAAAGCACCAAAACCCGGCAGCATCTCATAAGGCCGGAGGAAGCTGGAGCTCTGGCGAGCTGGTCCAATAGCAGCGTACACCACCAGCGGAACAAGAAGCATATACACCACCAAGTTGATGTAGCTGAGCAGCCTGAAGACACCCACTGCAACAAGCTTACACTGGACAGCAGACGGCACCATGCTGTCGTTCTTCAGCACCCCTGTGCGCAGGTCACAGGGAAACTCATCAGTGAGAGAGGCCAGTCCGATGTAGTAGCCAAGGTAGAGGCAGGCCAGCAGGAGGATCAGCAGAGTCACGCCCCGGCATGCAAGGTACTTGACCACGAGGCAGTGAGAGAAGCGTTTGGTCTTCAGATACTGCTCTACTAAAGGGTATTTGAAGCAACTCTCGGTCAGGTCCGAGGCACTGCTGCTGAAAAAGGGACATGGGCATGGGTGTGTAGAAAATGTAATAGTATTTGGATGAAAAATGAGAGAGAAATAAGTTTTTCTACAATAACAGGATCATCTGAAGGAAATACAATTAGAAACAGGCAGATGGATTTCTTCTTATATGACAACATGAAACATCCCCCCTCAGCTTAGTCAATGCAGTTTAGCTATAACCTCAGTCTGATATTATTTATGTGATTTAATAATGATCCAAAGTGAAGCCCCTTTGCGTAGATTTTTTATGTCATTAAAGCATCATTCAAATTCTTCTGATGGAATAAGGTTTTATAGAAGATTTTGATATTCCTGGTGAAATTAGTGCAGAACATGCATTATAAAGGGCTATATCGGTTTGTTTTCAGTTAATTCATCAGGAGGGTGGCAGCAGCATGCATTGCTGTTTGCCTCTGCTACCACTGGTTAGATTAGATTAAATGACTACGTGTAATGTGAAAGTTGACACTCATAGCGACAAAATTCGTGTTACTTTACAACTTTAGTCTCTCCATTCTCATCAGTGTACATCTTGTGATCTCGTGATAACAAGGTTCACCTCTGGGTGTCTTCAGGTGCACCTTTGCTATCTAAGGATACTAGATTCTTGGCCAGTCTGATGGCACGGTTATAAAAGCGGTCCAGCTCCTCCATGATGAAGTTGAGGTCAGAGGAGAGGTGCGGCGCTGCAGTGAAACGCCAGAACAGGGCCGGGATGTACAAGAGGATGGCCAGTAAGAGCAGGATGTATGGGAAGAACTGAGGGAATCACAGAAGATTTAAAACAGAACAGAAAACCTTGATTCCTGGACATTAACAGTGTGACTTTAACCTTAGAACATGCATTTAGCTGTTTTAAACTGTATGAGAGACGTGAAGTCAGTTTCAAGCCTGTCTCATTGGTCAATAAAAATGACAAATAACAATACAGTTGATGGGTCAATACACATCTATAGCTGACAATTAAAACTGTATTTTCCCACAACTTTTGATGCCTTTATTTAAGGCATTTATGGACATATTCTTGGCCATTCCTTTATTAAATAATACTGATTATAACCTAACATTATTAAGATTTTTTTTAAAACATCCCAATACCCACACAATCACACTGTCAGCACTGGTGATTCTCACTGGCAGTGCATGTTGAGGGGGACGTCTGTACCTTGTGCAGCCATAGTGGTGATCTGTCAGCTTGTTGCTGTACCGCTGCCCAACAAAATGAGTCCACGTATGCAGCCTGCCTCATAGAGAAGGTAGTGGGAGCAAAGCAACTGATCTGGCTACCTGGATTAGGATAGCAAAGAATTAGTCCAAGCTGACCAAGAGAAATGGCAGAGAAACAAACACTACAACAACTGTCAGCCCTCCCTCCTCTTAGCTCATGGCCTGATTTGCCTGTGGGTTGTTTTCAGCATGCTTTGTGTCAATAATTATGCCATCTCCTATTATGGTGGGTGTACAATGGGAAGTTCAATCAGGCATGTACAAATCACAAATGACCCACATAGTCAACAGACAGTAATATTTTGGCAACACAGGGGCTGTCATATTAAGATAAGATAAGATAAACTTTATTAATCCCCCAGGGGGAAAATACACTGGGATTAATAAAGTTTATCTTTATGTTGCTTAAAATAAACGGAGCATATTCTCACCACAGAATTCTCACTTTCTGTCCTTTCCATATGGTCAGCCAGTCAATTATTGAATCAATCTTACAAGTACCAGTTATGTAAAGTAAGTCAACTTATGTTTGTGGCTTTCACATAATGGTAGGACAGCTAATTCTGTCAACTGTCCCCTGAGTTGTACAAGCTTTGCATGCCAAAGTGAAAATGTCAAATGCAAAATGCTCTATTATTCAACTATAGGTGCAATCACATCACATACTGTATGCAACATGTATTTTCAGAACACATATTTATGAAACTGAGCAGCATCCCCTTTAGCACAACAGGCCTTTTTCACAACAGGCATTTTCACATGTCACAGTCAGGAAAGCACAGGTGTAAATAATAGAACAGAATGGCTGAATTCCATTTAGCAGCTTTGGTTTCATGTGTTATAACTTACTGGGACACTTGACTAGAACTGAGACATTGTTATTAGTATCACCTGTGCATTTCCTACCATGACATGATGTCTGCAGTGGAAAAGGCCTACATCTAATATTCTCTCTATGTCTCTCTCTCTCTCTACATCCCCTCCTTTGTGCTTGCTATTGATTTAATAAGTAAAATCAATGTGGGACTTCGGCCATAATGTGCATTTACTTTATTAGCATTACGTGATGTATGTGATGACAAAAGATGCCCATAGTAATTTTGCTTTTCACTGACAGCAGCACAGTACAATTAGTGTGTAATGAGTCTCTAGCAGGACTGGTAGATAATAATACCAGACTTAAGAAGATTATGCAGATATGCGAAATTGCTGATGGAGCTGAAGATATATTTAGTTTTTACACTAAAGAAGAAAGAGTCATGAAGCTACCTTGCAGATCACCTGCTGTTGGTTTATCTGAGGTGTTCTCCTGTTGTTTACAGTAACCAAGCTCATATGGAGCTATACCTATAGTGTAAAGTGCATCTACGGCAATTGTGAGTATGTGAAAGTGTCCACGTGCCCAAAGTTCCCATCATCATCATCAGCAGCAGCAGCAGCAGCAGCAGCAGCAGCAGTGTATGTCTGCCTCTCTGTCTGGGTGTGAGATAAACAGAAGGGTGGAGACTGAAACCACACCTTCTCCAGCATTCACACCTCTGTCTTTCTGGCCATTTACTGAATGTAACTGCCCTGGTATGCACATATCACAACGCTTCATCCACCACTGCATGTAAGTGGGCTTCACTGAAACACATGCACGGTTATTCTGCAGCAGCGGGACAAAGAGGCGCCGACAGGGTCTCCATCACTTGCCTCTGCATTATTCCACACGATGAATTTCAATAACCTCAGATGATGAAGGCGCACAAATTCAACCAACTCACCAACTGACACCTCTTGAGCAAAGGCGAGCGAGATGAGGAACAAAGGCAGTCCCGCGGCTAGAAACGTGACTATTTTGTCCACTGCCAGCTCCAGACGCACCCCTTTGTACTTCGCCTCCGTGTGGTCCTTCAACAAAAAGTCGGAGAAAACGTACTCGGTGGCTACGTGGGCAATCGCCATGACGGACAGGAACAAAAACACGGTGTTGTCTAATTGATGGAAGAGTCCGTCTCTTTTCAATTAGCCAACAGCGACCAGCATCTGATATTTACATTCATAAACAAAAATGTCCCGCAGTCTTGAAATGTGAATAATTTATAAAACCCTGAGCCGTTTAACCGGCTGTCCCGTTACTGATACCCAGACATCTCAGGGATAATGATGATGATGATGATGTGGGGGGGGGGGCCTGACTGCCTGCCAGCCGCTAGAGGGCGCTACTGTGCCTGTAAGTGCAGCTGCCAGGAAACATTCTCCCAATAGATCCTACATGATGCGGCGCTATTGCTTTAGTTACAGCCAATAATGTGGAAACCTTTCATTTCGAGAGAATTTTCTATAATGAAATTAGTAATTTAATTATTTACACTTAGTTTTATCTACCCATGAGTCACATGAGATTTTATGTTTTAATATATTAACTGTTCAGTGAGGGAAGAAGTATTCAGTTAAGTTTTCAGCCATAAAGGTAATGTAAAAATACTCACAAGGGCATAATGAGTACTTTTACCGCAGAATGGCTAATTCCATAGTACTATTATAATACTGGATTTTTATCAATGATGCATTAACAAATATACAGCATTTTAATTGAGATGGTCGAGATGGAACTATTTGCTACTACTTTATATACTTTTAGATGATTTCATGTATAACAAATCATATTTTAAACTGATCAACCATTGTTTATTCATGTTTTGTATACAAAATCCTAATCTGTAATGTATACTATAATAATAGCTGTAAAGTAAACGTATTGGAGAAAAAGTGCAATGTTTCTCTCTGAAATACAGTGAAGTAGAAGTAGGCTAGCTAAAACAAATTGTAATCTACTTCAGTACAGTAATTGAGTATCTCTCCACTTCTTATAGGCCAACAATTACTGTATAATCCCCTTTTAAGGAAGCAACGTTTACAGGTCATAGAAAGGGAAGGTGATTATTCAATCCCAAGAGTGTTTACTTGGGGGCTAAGAGAGAAAGGTTCTAACCTTACTGCCACTGACATTCAACGACTAATGTTTGTTGATGTATGCACCCAGAAATGATTTTTTCAACATTTAAATTCATTCAGTTTTGTTAGAGCAAAACAAAATGTTTAGTATATTGCAACTAGGGCTACATTTAAATAATATATCTTATAGTAAATATCAGCCAATTCAACGTGCCATTACCGGTGAATGATCGCAATCACATTAACCTCTCAGCCGGTTTAACGGTACAAGCTGCGACAGTTGTGCGCGTTTTCTGGTAAAATTAGGTTACAAAAAGGTGCGGGTTTCTACGGAGACAGATAGGGGGGGAGTAGTTCTCTGAGGAAGATGTGAAAGACGAGACCTTCTCAGGTAGCTAAATAACCAACTATTTTGGACATTTCTTGCCATTATCAAATAATATTGATTTTACCGTAAAGGCAATGAACGGTAGCATGTTGGGCGAGTGACGTTAGCTATGACTCTGTTAAACATGCTAGCTAATGGTGCCTGTTGTTAGCTTAAACCTGAGGCTAGCTTCAGGCTAACAGTTATCGTTAAATTAGCTAATTTCAGGTAGCAGTCTAGCTAGTTGACCATAAACAACGGTAAATACAGAGCAACTGCATTAGCGTGAGCTAGCTTGTAGTTAACTTTACGTCGGCTGTTTTACATGATTCGCTCTGGTCAAACACAACTGTGGCGTTAGTTAGCTTCAGATAAGCGTTCCAAACTTGCAAAGCGTGTAAACGTTATGTTGCACAGGCATGCCCCCCTTTGTTGGCTTGAAGTGCCGCTGCGAAGCTGTGTTGAATGAAACGTACTTACACGACCCGACCTGTGCTATCACAGACGAGTCGGAAAGGGCCAAACCAAAGTTTTAGTGTCTGGCTATAACGCTATCATCGAGAGATGATGTAAGCGCAACTAACTAGCGTAAGTTTTACTTTCCTCTTTAAAGGAGAGCATGAGAGATAAGAGAGATGGAAGTATGGTGAAAGACCTCTGTGGGTTGCATGATGGAAGGACTGGGAAAGGAGAGATCCATATGCAGCTCTAGACCCTTTCCATGGCTCAGTCAACCCAAAACCGAGGCTTCAACACTGTTATGGAAACTCAAAGACTGCTTTTCCACCAATGAGACAACCTCCCTTCATCACACAGATAAAGAAGTAGGTGTTTATCTGTGTACAGTCCAATTATCCATACATATAGGACATCTAGGAGGCTGGAGGATTTTGACTAAATTTCCATTTTGTACTTTCATTTAAGGACATTTAGCTTCATTATCTGATATCCAATTTTGGGCAAAATTCCTATGGATTGTATCTCATGTTTTACATCTACATATTTAATATTAGGGAAAATTAACAGGAATGCAGTGGGGAAAAAAGTCAATTCTGAACCTCAGCAACTTTTACTTAGTGGCAACAAAATGATTAAGCTGAACACAGTGAGTCTTTAAAAAGTGGTGACAGGTGCAGATCTGTCACCTGCATGGTCACATAATTAAATTGGATGCAGGTGGCGCGTGAGGCCGCAGGTATGATGTTTAATCTCTTAGCAGGTAATCAAACAGCAGCAGGTTGGCGATACTGTGGTCAACTTGAAATTTAGTACAGATGGTACAGTACCATAGTTTATTTATTTATTTATTTATTTATTTTTCTATCTGGATTCTGGTCAGTGCAGTTATCTCCTACACTCCTGACTTTTGCTTTAAGGTTTAGCAAGTTTCCACAATAATAAACAATAATCCACAGGACATTGTTACTTGGTGTAAAATATTCTGCTGGACTTTATGTTCCAGAACAACTACATGGACTGCAGAAAGGCTGTGCTGGAACTGAAAGATGTCCCTCCTCCTCAGCACCATATTTCCTCTTCCCAATCATCCCAGCCCTTCTCTCTGGCCCCTCTTCCTTTGCCTCCCCCCTGCTTGCCGCCTCCTCAACTTACAGACTCCCACCAACAACATCCACCCCCACCACAACAGCAACAAGAGGGGGTTAGCCCCAAAGTAAGCATTTGCACGCACTGCGAATATTGCAGCACAGATGGCTATGGGTTATTAGGTGGCGGCGGTGTTGTTGGTAGCAGTAGCAGCATTGCTGGTGTTGTCTCGCTCTATATGGCCCCAGGATCTCTGGGAGCTCCCCTCAGCAGCAGCAGTGTTGGCAGGTCTGGCCCTTGCTCTATAGCTTCAACTGGTCATCAGTATAAACATAACCTGAGCTGTGGAGGGGAAGCTCCTGATCCTTTGCTCAGTCTTGGTTACAAACCTCAGCTGCTCTCTTCTGTTGCTACCTCTCAGCCTATTTCATCACACCCCTACCTCTCCTGCTGCTCAGGGCTTCTCCACCCTTACCCAACTGTACCTCTTCCATGCAGTCAACCCAGCCCATTTCACTCCTCAGCACCTCTGGCTTCCTCTCTCCCCTGTGTTTCCTCTTTACCTGCTCCCTTGCATGGCTCTTGCCTGGCCTCTTCTGGCTACTACACCTGTGGTGTGGACTGCTGCCCGTCAGCCAGAAGATCCCAGAGAAGCACGCTCGGTGATCACCCAACCACCACCACCATCACCACTACAACCACCTCGGCACACTTCTGCTCTAACCCTATGCACATAAATGTAGAACGCACGGTTTGTGTGAAGGGGGCACACTACTGCCAGGAGTGCCTGTTGAAGGTTGGTAGAGCTTTTCATTTGTATTTGTGTGCCATGAAGAACACTGTAGGTAACTTTATGCATGGATGACCTCAGCCATGTAAACGTAGACTAATTCTGTATTGGTCATAAAATGCATTTGCTATAGTACTGCTTGCTGTGGTCTGTTTTATTTGTATTTACATACAGACAAATGTATGATGTGTACTTATTTGCAGCCCATGAATGGTCTGGTGTTGGAGTCAGACAAGGTGTGGTCCAATGTTCCTGTTTCCCAGACTGCTCCTATCCCAATCCCCATTTGTAATGGCTGTGGCTCCTCGTCTGATGGCATGATGCTCATGCCATCAACCAGCCTTGGCAAGATTGTCCAGAAGTATGGTTAGTAGACTCAATTTTGAATTCCTGCATGTATACATTTTATTGGAATTTTATGTCGGATTGTTCTTGAGGATTTTGATTTGACCGTTTTTCAAATTGCAAACTCTTGGGAGTTTTTTTAATGAAGTAGATAAGAAATTGCTTCCATCCGAATTAATTGCAATGACAGTTAAATAACTTGATTAATTTGAAGCTGTTAAGTGTGTTTAGAAAGATTGTTTGCCAACTGCCTGCTAGGTTCTCCAGAGAATAGTGCTCCTGAGAACATCCCTCCTGTGGGTGTCTTCTGGGACATTGAGAACTGCAGCGTTCCCAGTGGACGCTCTGCTGGAGCTGTGGTTCAGCGTATTCGCAGCCGTTTCTTTCAGGGCCACCGCGAGGCCGAATTCATTTGCGTTTGTGATATCAGCAAGGAGAATAAAGCTGTCATCCAAGAGCTCAACAACTGCCAGGTACCAACAATAATGTGTTTTTATTTTCATGATTACGCTATTTCAAATAATAAATGCCATGTACACCATGAATGGGTAGTTATCTACCATTGAGCTACACTTTCATGATGAGCAGAGTTGGTCCTGTTTGGCTAAAACAGGAGTACTTTTACCAAATTTGGTTGGGGCTTATTTGCCTTTATAATGATAGACTTGACTGGAGCCTTCAGGAAATACAGTGAAATGACCGCTTTGGTGTCATTATTTCCACACGAGACATTAACCTTCTTAAAATGACATGAATGTGTAGTTCATGAAGTAGTTCTGCACCAGAAAATCCAGCTAAACGAGGGATGTCTGAAGCTATGTATACATAATTGTGCTTCATCAGGTTACTGTTGCACATATCAACGCCACAGCCAAAAATGCGGCCGATGACAAACTTCGCCAGAGCCTACGGCGCTTTGCTGAGACCCACGCTGCACCTGCAACTGTTGTACTGGTATCCTGTGAGTTCAGCTCAGTCACTGTAACCAACTTCAGCCATGATGTCACAAAGGAGTTTGTGATAAGTGTTATGTTTTCGTTGTTAACAGCGGATGTGAACTTTGCAAGTGAGCTGAGTGACCTGCGTCATCGTCATGGTTTCCAGGTAATCCTGGTCCATGGCAACCACACATCTTCAGCCCTACTGCAGCATGCCCACTGCCACGTGGCCTTTCAGGAGATCACCGCTGATCTGCCCCCACGTATGCTTGTCAAAGCACAGGTAGGCCTCACAAATGCTTAATTAGAACTTAAAAAATACTCTTACATAAGGTAAGTAGGTGCTGGCGAAAGTAAGTCGAATTTAATTTTAGTGTTTACATAACGAGAGCAGAGAGTGAGGTAGTTGGAATGTGAATTTGATCATTTTATTTACACGCTTGTAGGGGTCATTACAATTTATCCTAATCTATACCACTCAGCCATTCACCAAACTGTTTTTCAACTAAAAAGGAAGACTGCTTTAATTTTTTATTTATTTATTTTTGTAAGTGTAACTTATACAAACCAGACAGACGCGCTGTCTCTTCCTCCCCTCCTTCAGCCCAGTTTCAACCTCCTCTATGTGCACAACCTCCCTGTCAACTGTGACAAGAGCCTGCGGAATGCTGTGAAGCTCAGGCTCCGCCGCCTGTCAGACAACTGTGGTGGCAAGGTGCTGGGCGTGTCCCAGGGCACAGCAGTCCTTCGTTTTGGCAGCCCTGAGGCAGCTACACGTGCCCGCAAGCGAATGGAAAATGAGGATGTCTTTGGCCGCCAAATCAGTCTCTCCTTCTCCCCGCGGCCCAGAGATGATGCAAGTCCTGAGCCTGAGCTTCAGTCTCGGCCCCATCACTTGCCTCAGACTCTGCCCCAGACCTATCAAAACCAGGAGTCACTGTTCGCCCCTCCCCTACCGATATCATCCTTCTCTTTTCTGCCCCTGGAGAAGCCCAGGTCACCCAGGAGGCCACGGCGAGCAACCCGCCAATGCCACACCCCAGGCCCAGTGCCTGAAAGGCCCTACAGCCCCAGGAGGGGGTGCAGTGGGCCTCCCGGTGGTGCTCCAGCCAAGCCCCATCAGGTCAGCAGACTCGTCGGTGCCTGCTTCCCCTTAATCTCCATTGCCCTCTATCCTTGTCTGGGCTGCTATGTAAATGACCGTAGCTTCTTTCCCCCCCAGTGTCATTCTAACTGCTGCTTTGACTAACCGCTTGTCGTTGCTTGCTAACCTTCATTTACCTGCCTGTGCTAGCATGTAGCATGTATTAGTTGTGTGGTTGGCGCTTCCCTTATCCCTTATTGTCCTGCATGTTCATTGGTCATTAATCAAATTAATGTAGGAGTTAGCCTAGCTAACATAGCTAGCTTTTGTGGGGTTTTTTGGGTTTTGTGGGGGGGGGGGGGGGGGGGGGGCGGGGGGGGGGGGGGGGGGGGGGGTGGGGGGGGTGGGGGGGGGGGGGGGGGGGGGGGGGGGGG